>BLKR01001183.1:0-122775 GCA_011170035.1 Teleogryllus occipitalis | reverse complement strand
AGGTGACACTGCTATTCCCATAATTGACTGGCATGCGATGACGTCACATCGCTGCCCCTGCCTGCACCTCCGCCCCGCCCCGCACCCCCTCAACGGTATCACCATCCCCCGCCCCCGCTGATTCTCACCATCCCCGGCGCCCCCACCGCCCGACACCGCCTCCACCTCCCAACACCTCCCAACATTGCTCCTCATCGCCCTCACCGCCCAACACCGCCCAGCATTGTTCAATTCCGCCCAAAACCACTTAATACCGCCCTCGCTTCTCCCCCATGCTCCATCCCACTGGCTCCACGCTGCCCACACCGCTCCACACTGCCCGTCCCACCCCGTCCCACACCGACTCATTCCGCCCCACACCGCCCCACGATGCATCGCCTCACATGACAGAACATTGCCCCGCTACGCGTCGCCCAGCCCAGCCCCGCTTCGTCAGTCCTCGTGTGTGCCCAAACTGCCAAGCCCTCTCCACACTGCGTCAACCCCTTGCCATTTCACCCCAGTGGGCCTACCCAGCTCCGCGACCTCTCGACTCCAGCACTACGCCGTCCCGACCCGCGTCACCTCTCACCGATCCATTTCATACCTCCTCGCTTCGCCTCGCTCCGGGGCCCCTTGGCCCGTCACGCTCGGCCCCTACTCACACATCTCAGCCTCTACTCACATACCTCCGCCCCTACTCACACACCTCCGCCCCTACTCACACACCTCCGCCCCTACTCACACACCGCCATCCCTACTCACACACCTCCGCCCCTACTCACACACATCCGCCCCTACTCACACACCTCCGCCCCTACTCATACATCTCCGCCCCTCCTCACACACCGCCACCCCTACTCACACACCGCCACCCCTACTCACACACCGACGCCCTTACACACCGCCGCGCAAGCCGTTCATCGCCAGGCATCCCGAGCCGACCACGCGCCGAAAGGTCGCTGCGCAAGTGACCCCGAGACCTCCGCGACGCGGCGCCCGCTCCCTTCGCTACCCTGGACATCCGCCAAAATTCGCTCAGGTTCCTTTCCTCTTTCAGGGCGCTGCCTAGAGCTCACCCATGTGCTGAGAGCGATGCGCTCTTCACCTGGGGTTGTTTTTATTTGGATTGATTTTTACAGAAGGATGGGAAAGGGTTTTGGAGTTAATTTTTTAAAAAATTATTTCAACTTGTTTTTATACCACAAGCAACAATCGTTGAATTATGGTTGAATTAATATCAAGTTTTACGTAACATTATTACTTTTCATTTTAACATTTTTTCAATTCAAAAGATTGCTACTTTAAGCAAAATGAAATTAAATCTTGCCCTAGTTTACGCGAGGTATTCGAGTAATTACAGTTTTTTCTGTATTTTCTATTTGGTACGTTAATAATTTTCTATGGTCTTAATTTGTTACCTAAAGAATGTTTGAATCTTTTTGCTATTTTCATTTAATAAAAATGTACAATTTCAACACGGTTGGTATCACTGAACTTTTATCCATATTTTACTTTACCAAAATAAAACAAAACAATATAATAATATTATTATTAATAATAATATTGTTATTATCATTATTATTTTTGTTATTAATCTCAATTAATCTCGCATGGAGTACATCTTTCACCCGACACATGAACGAGTTTTGTGGGGTGAACACACTTGACTCTTGAAATGTGGACCGTATTTTAACTGCCTCGCATTCATAAAGAAAATCAACGCACCAACTACAGCGTAGAACTTCATGAACTTCGTAGCTGGTGTGTACACAAAACTTACTTTATTCACTTCCTCCTCGCGATGTGATTTTAAAACTTCCATAAACGACTAGCAGTCTAACATGGATAAAACATCAGTCGCAGTTCACCGTCGACTTGAGAATAATTTCAACATTTCGATGTCATGTTCTCCAACCCAGAGGCGGGCAACGCGGGGCTTGCTCGTTTTATAGCAGCACTGAGTGTCAAGCAAGCGTTCTCGCCCGTGTATCCTCTAATATTTATAGCTGGCATCGAGCTCTCATTCCTCTGCCGTCGGCCCCGCCCCCATCCCCGCTCCCGCCTCTTCTGCACATCCCACCTTGCCTCCTCCGTTCCCGGCGCCCTCGCCACCCCGGCAATCCCGACCCCGCCACATACGCTGTTGTGTATGTCCTCGCCCCCGCCGACCACGCCGCCGCTACTCTCTCCCTCACTCCCTCTCTAGCTCTCTCTCCGAGTCTCTCTCTTCCTCTCTCTCTTTCTCTCACTCCCTATCTCCCTCTCTCTCACCATCTCTCCCTCTCTCTTCCTTTCGCTCCCTCTCTCACTCCCTCTCTAGCCCTCTCTCCGGGTCTCTCTCTTTCTCTCACTCCCTATCTCCCTCTCTCTCACCATCTCTCCCTCTCTCTTCCTCTCCGTCCCTCTCCCTCCATCTCTTTCTCTCCCTCTCTCTCCCTCTCTCTCCCCCTCTCTCTCACCTTACGCTCCCCAGCTACACATTCCGGCCTCCCACCACCGGCGCCTCCATCTCCATCGCCACCATTGCGGACGCCGGGCGCCGGTGAATCACCGCCCCGTCATTACGAAGGGTCTCTCCAACCTCGCTCGCGTGGCTACAAGCATGTAAAAGTTTTGCAGACTTTAAACCGCGTCGTACTTCTGGCATGGTAATCCCGTATTTGTTATTAAAATGAGACGGCGGCGCAGCGCAGCGCGGCGCGGCGCGGAGCCCAGCGTCGGCTGGCGGCGCGTCGGACGCTCCGACCGACTTCCCCCCCCCCTCCCGCGCACCCTCTCGCCCACTCAGGAGGGCGTCGGCGCAACCCCCGACTGAATGCGTGATAAATGTTCTCATAAGCCCGCTAGTTACGCCCGGTACAATTTATATATGGGTCGGCGGGCGCTTTTTAAATAAAACGCCTCCTCTCCCGCCGGTGGCCGGCGACTTCTAATTAATTTCTTACGCTCTCGTAAACAAATAACGCTGGAATCGCCAGTGTTTTCGTCTCGTCGTAAGTTGGGCCGCGTTTTTTTTTTTTTTTTCCACCGCGCGCGCGCCGGGTCCCCGTCGGCCGTTCCGGTGGTCGTCGGAGGGTGGCGCGAGCGTGGGTGAGAGTGGGGTGGGGGTGGGGGAGAGAAATTTACGGCTCCCAGTGGAGAGTGCCTATTGTTAACTGCGCCGCTAAACATGCCAGAGGGTGGTCTCCTCGGCGGCGGCCACCGCCCGTGGTATTTGCGTGCTTCTCTTCACCTTCTGGGGACCTTTCGCGTAGGAGGCGCAGTGACAGCTGGGAGATATAGGCCGCGGAGGAGGCGGAAAACAAACTAGAGACCGCCGGATGTTAAAAGGATGATGTGACAGCGTGATTTATTGACGTGGGGAAACGTGCCTTTCGTTACTAGGTCAGTTGTGAGAATAGTAACATCTGTGTCGAAGACGTAACTGCGAGCTTATCTACTGGATTTAGTAGGAAATAGAATGAAATATGGTATTAAATACCTTCATTGAAAGGGGGACAAGGTATGCTAGTTTTGTTTCATAAATAACTTACTTAGTTTGACAGTCGTTTGAACTGGAATTATTGAAATATTTTTATTCGACAAACGTTTCCTCGAGTATTCACAAAGGCTTGTCTTGTAAATGGTAACTATTTATATTTATGTATGTTCCTTTCAGTTATAAAAATTTAATTTTTATTTTATCGTATTGAAAATGTAGTTTGAATGTTCATTAACATTTCGATGACTGTTCCCGTGTCTTTACAACTTGTGCGAGACTTGGCATTCCACATACTTCATTTTTCATTAAGAACTCACATATTACTTTAAACTTGAAGATACAATATACTGTATATCATTAACCACATACACAAAAAAATACTATCAATTCATTAAATAAAGTATGTTTTACAAGTAAGAAAATATTTTAATGAAATTATTTACTTCGTTAACAGTGAAAAATTAATTTATATTAACACAAAATATTATTACAGAAATTTCTTGATTTTACCAAAAACTATCCAGCGAAAAAATTTCCAGCGTGGAGTAATCTGGATATATTAACCACCCTATAACACCGATCCATTGGCTTCAAGGTGTCCATTTCTGAGCCTCCTTTCCCACCGAGTTCATTGACTCTGCGAAGGAGGCGTCGAGTCATCTGCGGATGGTGCCTGTGCCAGCGCCTCCCGCACCGCCGACTGTTGCATCCGCGAGGGCGACCGCAGAGAGCAGAACGGAGCGGTCAGAGGCGGTGGGATAGGCGGATGCGGCATTAATAGAAATCGGCGAGCGGGCCTTGGTCGCGCGCCAGCCGCATGTCGCCGCCACTGCCGCCGCCGCCGCCTCCGCAAACACTGCCGCCGATTCTGCCGCACCCGCTGCCACCTGCGCCGCCACCGCCACCACTGCCCCCGCCGCCGCTGCCTGGCGTCTCCGCCGCTCCCTCCGCCTTTGTTGACATCATTGGGTGGCTCAGGGCATCATCTGATCTGTGGAGTGTGAGTGGAGGGATCTGTGAGTGGAAGGATTTTCGACACTAGCTACATAGGTAGATCGAATTCAGCTGCTGACTAGAGGAGAATTCTAGCGTTCTGCTGCTCTGATCGGTAGTTTTCCGTGCTTTCTCCGATCAATTGCAGACGAATGCCCGAGCCATAGCGAAACAAATGGGCATCGGACAGCGTGCAATCTTTCCTTCCCTTTCCTTGTCCTACCCTCACCCCTTACTTACATTTACACCCACAATACTACCACTCATGTCGGAGACCAGTCCGGAGCTTAAAGCTTGCCCAACTGGATCTCGCTGATGGAGAGTATCTGGCTGGGGAAAAGCCCGCTAATCAACCTGTATGTCGGCGCCAGATCTCGCCATTCGTGGGGGAAAATCATTGTCACCTCCCGCAATGAAAGTGAACTACACTTACGGGACTAACGACCTTGGAGGTTGACGCGCCTCTAATCACTAATCAATCAGTCAATCAATCCGTCATCTCCTTTGCTGCCATCCTCTCCCCCGTTCCCTCCGCTTGCGCTGTTATCTCCTCCGTCTTTATCGTCACTGCCGCTCCCTCCACCTCCTCCGAAAAACATCTCTGCCGTCGCCCGCGCCATTGCCATCGTCTCCGTCTTCGCCACTTTTTTCCCATCCGTTCCTCTCCCTGTGCCGTCTCATACCCGCTCCCTTGGCTTCCGCCGCCGTTGTCATTTACGCCGCCACCGCATCCCGCCACCGCCACCGCCACCGCTGCCGCCGCCGCCTTCTTTCCTCGGCTGAAGCGCTACCGAACGAAGATGATGTTAATGCCATCTCAATTGCCCATGCTGCCTCCTTTGGGCCCTCAGAATCGGCCTTGGTGTGTCTAATCCACAATCAGCCCTTTCATTCAATGGCAAGAATGTCCTCGTGCTCTTTTCCACGCTGTTTGAACTATCATTGTCATGTTAGCGATGGTGTAATTATCTTTATCATTATAATGATCTACATCTGCATTGTCGACGTCATCAGCAACAACATACGTTTATCCAATGTATTAATATCAATCCCAACAAATTGTTACTGATCACTTCTATTTGAAATGTCTTTCCGGCTCTCTCTCTCACTCTCTCTTTGTCTCACTCTTGTAACACAAATATTTACTTCTGTCTATCATCGCATTTTTTGTTAGCTTCAATAGCTCAGACGGCATTTCTGGAGCTTCCACAAAACCTCTTGCGCATTGCTTTTCTTTAGTTTTCAAACCCTCCGTGATTGAACACACCACAGCCCCTAAAATTCTTGAGGAATATTCTGAGTTTCTTTTCCCATTTGGTATTATTAATTCCATCTCATAAAAATCAATTACACCATTGTATGTATTAAACCATTGTATGTATCACAATAGTATGAAACGCAAAATCGTGAAGCGTTTCACATTTTTTTTAACGATTCGCTTTGAATAAACGCTCTCCAGTACTAGCTCACCTGAAAGCAGTAAAAGTTTTGAGCCACCCCACTTTTAAGTGTGAGACCTTGCCCAACATTGGGATCAATGGCTTTATTGGTTTGTATTTTATGTACCCTAGGTGGGACTTCTTTTGTTATTCACTTTCACCGTTTCATTGCTCTGATTATTTATTGTCTAAACAAAATTCACCTCACCTTATTAGGTTTTAATTAAATAAACCCTTTTTAAACTTCCAGCTTTACCAGCGATACCACATATGCGTTTCTTCTCCCCCTCTTTGCGCCTTGGCATCTAGTCTTATTGGCGGCTATGGATCTCCGGACTTCTTTTGTCATTCATTTTCACCGTTTCGTTGCTCTGATTATTTATTTATACAAAATTCACCTCAGCTGATTGGGTTTTAATTAAATAACCCCTTTTTAAACTTCCAGATTTCTCTTTATAGCCTCTTTTTCAAATTTTCGAGCATACGTCACGTCTGACCTAACGTACATCCAAGTTGCATTGAATTGTGCTATATCTGCGTCCCTATTGCATTATCTTCGCGACCCGCCTCTCTGTTCAGCGTCTGCATGCTATTCTCCATCATCCTCAGTGCCGTGCCAACGTCTCATTCTCTCGCCAGTGTACAGCCAGATCGCCAGGCAGCCCGCTGCAGTGCGCGGCGCGTCTTTACAATCGATATCCCTCTGTCAATGGGGCAGGGCGGGCGAACCCGTAATTGACAACTATTGAAAGCAAACTAAACACGCGGATGCTCGGATTGCTGTCGCCGTCCCGCCCCGCCCCGCCCCGCCCCGCTATGCTCCGCATTGCCCCGCCCCGTTCCGCCCCACCCTGCTCCGCCTCGCCTCGCCCCGCTCCGCCCCGCCCCGCTCCGCCCCGCCCCGCCCCGCTCCGCCCCGCCCCGCCCCGCTCCGCCTCGCCTTGTCCCGCCCTGCTCTGTCCCGCCCCGCTCTGCTCCCCCCGCTCCGCCTCGCCCCGCCTCGGTCAACCCCGTCCTGCCCCGCCCCGTTCCTCCCCTCCCCGCCCCGTCCCGCCCCTCCCCACCCATCCCGGCGCCGCCAGCTGCCGCTGCCTTGTGCTGTGTGTGCCTCTTGTGCGTCTCCTCTTGTGTTCCTCTTTGTGAGGGCGTGCGTTGGCACGTGAGAGCCTTCGTGCCATAGAGCGCACGGATGCCGCGTGACGTGTGAGGGTTCTCTGCCTGCCTTGTTTCCGCATTCAGCCTTTGTTGGGCTTTGTCCCGCGGAAATCCGTGGTTCTTTTTCGCGCCGTTTTCTTCTGTAAGCTGCCGTCTGTGGTTCCTGCGAATTATTCTTTAACGTAATTTAATATTCTTATCTAACTAAAAATATCCACAGCTTAACATTGTATTTATATTATTACCTTTATCATTAAATGTTAAGAAAAACACAGAAAGTGAGCGGATAGCCGAACAACAAGGGGATAAATTCTACTGTGTAAATTATGTAGGAGAAGCAATGAATAATATATTCCATTTATTAAATAAGATTTATGTGCATACATTTAAAGATTTATTACATTACGCAATTCATTTTCCTATGGTAGATCTATAAAATATTTTATGGGCACTTTTTAAAAATATTAGTAGTTTTCGCGGAATGTTGCGTTTGCATTGTTCCAGTGCAGGCTGAAGTGTTTGTACGATAAGTTTCAGTGTAATAATATTATGCAATCGTTACAAATATTATGAGATAGTGTATGCAGTTGTATCGCCACTATTTTATATTTCCTTTGCAATTTACTGAAAATGTTTCGTTATCAATGAGTTAAATAGTTGTTAATTCATCTGATAAAAACCTTTCAATGGGAATCAAATATTCAAGTTTTGTAAATTAAAAATATTCTACATAAATGACTGAAAAAATGTTCTTCAACAATACCGATTGAAACGAAAATGTGTGTATATCGGATACAAAACTTTCAACGACAACACAAAAATTCAAGTTTTTTAATTAAAAATAGTTCTATATAAATTACTGAAAAAATGTTCTTCAACAATAACAATTGAAACGAAAATGTGTGTATATTTGATGCCTCTCTTTCAGTATTGATTTTCCATTACTTGCTGTTGCCTTTCCAGTTTCTCCTCACCATCTACATTAGTTCAATAGATTTTCCAAGTGATCACTTTTCTGTAGAAAACAATGAACTTTTGAAGTAAAGGCACATTTTTTCAAGTTTTAACATTTCTTTGGTTGTTGTTTTGACTATTTCTGTTCTTCTCGTCAGATGTCTTTCTCCTGAGATTCCTGACATTTCATTTTCATTTTTTGAACATATCATTTTACCATATATTTTCTTAAAAAAAAAAGCTTGTGTAAGAAATATTAGTAAGCAAAATATTTTATGTAATCTCTTGAATGTTAACATTTTGCATTTAGTATTTATCAGTGGATAGTCACCATCAGTTGAAAGAAATGTATACCTTGCTATCGCTTTGCCTTTGATACGTTAGATCTCATTCTGTCTAATAGAGTCATCTTTTCAAATCGTGGTACTTTCGCGGTTTTCCACGGGCATTGCGCCTGCGGACCGCGAGCCATCTACCGGCGGGTTCTGGCGGCTGTTCCTCGCACCCTGCTTAGCGCTTGTGGCGCCATGTTGTTTCCACCCTCTGGTGGGCAAACCCGCACTCAAAGGCGCGGAGTGTGGTATCTAGCGGCGAAACATGAAACCAAACTCTGCAGTAAAGATTTTATTTTTACGTATAAAAATATTCGCCAGAATATGTTAATACTGGGAGTAATATCGTAATCATCACTCAAGATCTTCACGCAACACTTACTTTAACAAACGCATATTACATTGAGTGTCAATGTAATTCATTATTTTCTGAATATGTAATAAAATAAAGAAATCTATTAAGAATGTGTAACAAGAATCGACGTAATTGATTAGTTTATTTGAAATATACCTCAAGTATTTACTTACGGATTGTAAAAGTAAATGAAAATGGTTCGTAGTGTTGAAAGGAGGTACGAGCTTTTAGTTCACATGACTGCCGAGAGAGGCAGGCGAGGAGGGCTGTCTCAAACAGCCGATAGTACCACGACCCATCGGTAGAATGCGCAACAGTCTCGTTCTTGATTCAAGTATCTTGATTAAAATTTGATTTCGTATTTATTTAAAAAGGGGGAAACTGTAAAAAATAATAATATATTTGATTTAAAAATTGACAGCGAGTAGAATAAACTAGTGACAGCGTAGTGGTGCTAGTGCAGTGGTGTGATGAATTAATTAGAAGCGGAAATTGCCTTAAGCATTAAAAGAAATAAGTATTGGAACATTCTGCGAAACCATATTCAAACAAATATTCATGTTTACAAATATTCTTAATAAATTGAAAAATCTGTTGTGCTAAGCATAGAAATGACCCAGAATCAATAACATTCTATTTTGTTCATGTCTTTATCTCTTTATGGATACTTTTTTGTCTTTTGTAAGCTTAGATATTATTGGACGTAGAAGTAATATTTTGTATCAATTTTTCAAGCAAAATACTGGCAATGTTGTAAAAAGGGCATGTCATTTTTTGTAAGCGTGCTGCAAGAGAAAAATAGATATTTGTAATTGAGTTGTTCTGTTTGTTTTTTGCGCTTGGAAATTGGCCGGACACACTTCTACATTGTGTATTTTCGTTGAAATTCCCAATGGAAATACTTCTGAGTGACATGTTCGAATGTAGTAAAGCCTTTGATCCGAGCTGATGGACCGCGACGCCTGTTTCTGCCCTTACTCGTCCATGAACTGTAACATCGATTAAATCGGTTCATGTTGTAATCGTAATTGTTGTTTTAAGCATTCATGCGCTCTTGAAAACGAAATGAATTATTCAAGATTCGTGCTCAATAAGGATATTCGTAGATATTTTTCCAGACCGAAATTTTTTTTAAATACTTTCCAGGAGTTTATAAGACCATCTGAATTTTTTGTTTTGACTAATTCTTAATGGCAGATAAATTTAATTTTCAGTCACGTATCTTTTTGAGTTTGAAGTAATAAACTGATTAAAAGTAGTATTTCAACAGCTTTATTTTCTGTCTGTTCAATCCACTGCCCATTTTACAGAGAATTGCATGACTTATTACTATAACTGGGTAAGGGCATAGGCAAGCGGGGAGTTCATTTAGTCGAAGCTCTATCTTACTTTGTTACTGTTATCTTAATTTAGTGATCGTATTTTTTATATTTATTTTGAAATTGTGATATTCTATTGTTTAATTGTATGTTTGTATTTTTAATAATTCTTTCCGTTCAATTTGCATTCTATTGAAGCGTTTATGGTGAACGTAATTTATTCTTGGGGTGTCTTGAAATAATTTTAATGTCTTCTTCTGACCGTCCTCGATTAAAGTTTTTAACACATTCCGCTTTTGGTAGTTCCTCAAAAAATTTTACTGACAGTCTTCTAATAACTACATAAGTAGTTAAGTTTTCTATTTTCAATTCGTTTCTAATTTGTCTATTTGACACAAACCATGGTGCTTTAACTATGCGTCTTAAAAATTTATTTTGAACTATTGGGATTTTCTCTATGTTACTTTTTGCGGCTCCACCCCAAACAGGGCAGGTATAAGTAAGCGTTATTATCTTGGGTTGTGATTTAGTGGGGTTTATTTTTATTTGCCATTTTGAGCACCAATTTATAAATAAATCTAATGATTTTTGTAGAATTTCTTTACCTTGATCCACATCTCTGTTTGTTGGGTCCACATCACTGTGACACCAGCGAAACATGCTAATTCTTTTCTTTCCATATGAGAATAGTCTGCCTCGTAAATGCTAGAGGGTTGGTGGGAGCGTTCACCCTTGCGGTACTCCTGCTTGCGTGATTTTTTGATCTGGTAAGATATTACTCACTTTCACCACGAAGGAACGATTTTATCAGAAACATTTAATTATTTTATATAGATAATGGGATATTTCTAAATTTCTCATTTTATATAGTAGCCCTGAATACCAAATTTTATAAAAGACCTTTTCTATAACGAGGAAAATAGCTAACGTGTGTTTATGCTGGTGAAATGCGTTTGCTATATTTTCACTTAGGCTGATAAGCTGCTGAGTGGTAGAGTAATGTTCGCGAAATCCGAGTTGTTCTTTAGGGATTATATTGTTTTCTTTTAGGAAACTATTTAACCTTATATGAATTAATTATCAAACAGTTTTCCTATATTAGGTGTTATGTATGGAAATCAGCAAATTAACAATAAACAAGATTTTTATTACAGCCTCTCAATCTTTAAAATAGTTGCACCAAAATCCAATAGAGAGTAAACCTTTATACTATAGCCGAGTCACCAGATGTTCAGTAGAAGTCCAAGTCCAAAGCCGAGTTCACCACAGTTAATCCAGAAGAAGTCACTTTGTACACTGCCGGGTCGCAATCACTATACTCAACACAATCCAGGCTCAAGTTACTCTCGAATCACTCTGTATACTGTTCTGCCGCTACCCCGGCGGCTGCCCATTATAACTTGCTGCGCGTCGAAGACTCGTCTCCTCGTAGAGACTTCGCGCGCCGGCTGTTCTGTCCTCATTGGCCGGCTCCTTCCTTGCTCAGCTGCCCAGTTCCCGCTCGCTGACGTCACGGCGTGCTGACTCCGCGGCGCGCGCTTTGGTGTGGCGGACACCTCCGCAACATTAGGAAGTAAAATTTTTGGTCTGGAATTTGAGGGCCAACTGTGGTCCTTACCAGGCTTTCTAATTATAGCTTATATATTATTATAGCTTGTTTCCATATACATATCCGGAAAGTAATTAAGTCTTAGAACTGCATTATAAATCAATGTAAGTTCTGCTATTGTTGTCTGTAGAAGCTCCTTCAGAATCTGCGTAGTTATTTGATCATGAACTGCTGATCTCTTTACTTTTAATTTAAAGATTATTTTATGTGTTTCAGATGGAGATATGTGTTTTATTTCTTAAGGAACTGTTGTGAATGGAAGTGGGAGAAACTTCTCAATTTGCCTATTTTGATTAATAATTTCCGGTTTATTTCGGGTAAATGTCGTTTCGAAATTAGTGGCTAAAGCCGACGCTTTTTGTTTATCCGTTAGAGCTGTTAAATTAATTGTTTTTGAGGGAGGTAGTTTCTTACTTTCTTTAGTTAATTTTTAATTGTGCTCCATAGGTGTCTAGATCCTTTCGGTATTTGAGCAATGAAATTTTGGAATCAATTAAATTTATGTTCGTCTATATTTGTTTTTATTTTTCTTTGAGTTTGATTGAGTTTGCGTTTTATATATGGACTCGCGTTTTCTGCCATTTCCGTCTTAGTATTAATATTTCGTCAATTAAATTGAGTATTAATACGGGGATTTTAGCTTCTTTCTTATTGTTACTTGTTTTCGGCTACTTGGCCAATATTATTGCTAACCATATAGCTTTTGTGAGTTTATTTCTTTATTAATATATTTGATTGTTGTTAGATGATCACGGTAAGTATTCAAACTGTTTCATGGAAATCTAAATTTTTCCCAGTTAAGTTTACCATTTACTAATTTAGATAATGAATCCATGTTTATGGTTTGGGTTTTTAAGTTTATTATTACAGGACAATGGTCTGAATCAAGATCTGCTGTTATGTATTGATATAATGGGGTATGGACATTGTAACGCCTAGGATGTCTGGAATAGTATCCTGGACATAATGATAAAGAGTGGGTACTGATAGTGCATGTATATCAGCGGTATTATTTTGTAAGAAATTAATAAGTTTTTCTCCATTAATAGGAGTATAGTTAGTCCTATTTTGAACTTTAAAACGGTTTGATTTAATATACCGTGAAAACTGCTTCGTGGAACATTGAATATTCACTTCAAGCTAAATAAAGAGGCAAACGAAGAACATTCGTTATTTTATTTTATTACGAATATTTCATCCTGAGTGTGATAAAAAGCTGATGAAGTGGCTTTTAATGTGTTGAAATTAATTCAGTTCTTGCTAAAATGAATTTACTTTATAAATTATAATCACACTGGATTTTATTATCATGAATATTGTGTCAAATTTCTAGGATACATTGTTTTTAATTTTACTTCTTTAAAGTGTGACTATGATCGTTGAATATAATGTTTTCTTGTTTCTATGTTATTTTATAATTTACATTATATTCAAGTCGAAATTTTCGCATCGCTGTTGAAACAAACATTTTCGTGTAAAGAAACAAATGGATTATTGTGTGATAGCTTCCAAAACATCCAAACATTTTACTTGTGTAGAATTGTATTTCATTTTGATAGATTGTAAAATTGGATTCATTTATTTGTTCTTGTAACTATTCCTGTATCTGTTATTCAAATTAGGGCAGTTTGACAAGTACTGTAATAGTAATAATGGATATTTATTTTAATAATAATAATAATCTTATAATTATCTTAATATTAATTTATAGATTCATTGAAGAAAACGGTTATAGTTTGTTCGGGAACAGCGCTTCAAACCAAATTTGAACTCCTAATCCTTGTTATGATCATCTTAATCCGTTCTTTACTCTTAATAAAAAGAACTTCTTAAAATGTTTTTTATATCGCGACTCCAATGTTAGTTCACGAAAAGGGAAATAAAAAGTTTCGAGCGGTCCCAAGTAATAAAATTTAATTAGACGAAGTTCTCACGTCCGTTTTAGAGATGTGGGAATTTTCTCCGTGGCGAGTTGCCGCGGAAACTGTCGTGAAGGGGTTTGAATTTTGAACTAGCTCCGCCGTAATTCCGGCAGGCCAACGTGGCAGCGGGAAGAAGGCACGCCCTCACATTCCAGAGAACAGACATTTAATGATTCAACGAGAGAAGAAGTTTCTTAAATAAGTTTCTTAACGAATTGCGATGCGGAGGAATGCTCCACAGTTCTGGGAAGAGTCGGCTTGGTGCCTGACGAGCCGAGCTCTGCGCAGTCCGCCAGGTGAGCTGTTTTGTGCTTCTCCCGTCTGTGGCTCTTCTTCAGTGGCACAAAGGAGAACAGTATTCAGTGATTCTCTATATTATACCATTTGGTGCACCATCTATGGGCATAAAATGCTGGGAAGACGGAATCAGAATAATGTCTGATGGTTCATGTAGTACAGATATTCTTTGTTATCTTCAAGTGAGATATTCGAATGATTATATCCTTAATAAAGTCATCCTGGGTCATCAAAAAATTTCAATGCTATTTCCAAATGTAAATTCAAACATTCTTTTTTTACTAGAATATTAGTAAATTATTAATTTATCATTTGTTTTTGTATTATTTTTTAAAACATGATCTTGTGATATATTTTGTTTATCTTTGAAAATTGCGAACACGATAAAAATGATTCAAATTTATTCTTTAAATTGTTACTCAAATGTAGAAGGATCTACTTTTAAATGATATGATTTTATGAAAGGCTTTGCATTTTTTAAATTACTAAATTTCACCTTTTTCGAATATGTAGTACACCTTCCTTACTGAAGCGAGACGAGCTTTCTTATTGTAACTTTGTTTACGCGTGAGGTCTTTAAATTATTTATGTAATTTTTTTTCAAAATATCATGACAATTTTCTTTAAATATGTAAACACATTTTTGTCAAAAAAGGCTCCTTTAATGTTTTTGTAGGGGGAGCACAATTTATTGAATCAAATAATGTAAGCCCAATTTTGATGAAAACTTTTCCTTTTTGCAACACTTGCACAGATGTAATTTTTTAACATATCGCGTTTAAAGGATCTCTTATGGTGCTCCTCAAACGATTTTGTGAAGGCAAACAATCTTAAAATGTCTCATTGTCGAAAATGTGTAAGATACATTTCCTCTAATACGGCTACAAATTGTTTTTCACTAACTTCAACGTGAAAAGAATTTTGACTCTCATGTGATTTCAAAACCACATTTCAATTACTCTCTCAGAGAACCGATGACATACGAAAATTTGAAAAAATGTGACCTACTAGTTCTTTGATAAAATGTTAGACACACCATATATTAAATGGATTCAGTACGATACAAACCAATGCATGCTGTTTCTATTGAAGACTTATAATTGAAATTTGTTTGAAACATTCGTCTTTGAGACAGAAAATTCAAATTATTTCGCACCTAAACAGAAATTATTATTTGAAAGAAGGAAACAAGTTCCATATAATATTATATTGTATTGTATTAAATTATATTAAAAACATTAATAAAATTTTAAATATTATCTTATAATAATTATTATTATTCTGGAACGGTAAACAAAAATGTCTGAGTAGATATTGACAGTCTTTATTTTGTGTGATCTAAATTACAATTCTTTGTTTTTCCAAAGCATGATTAATTCATATTTTTGTACTGTTATATTTGCTGCTGTTATAATGCTGAGTTTGGTTTCGGATGTAATTCGCAGGACATGCAATGTACACGAGAGCGTGAAGTGCATTTCAACGCATTTGCTTTAATCTTTCTCTGGAATTCAAAACATGAATTTACGATACAACGACCCAGCACACACAATTTCTTGTTTGGGAATACCTCTTCGACAATAAATAGTGCATTGCAGAATCGAATATTGAAATCGAATAAACCATACATATTTTTGTCTACCAATATAATGAACTACCATGAATTACAGACAACATTGGAGATTCGTCCAAAGTTCATGTTATTCTTAATATGAATTCTCGTATCGCAAATATAATAGCCAAATGTTGAATAATTATTCAAAGTTAAAATACTAAGTTCGTATATTGTCATTACTATGTATTAAAATCGAAAATTATTCAAAATATTAAATTGCCATAGATTGTCTTAAAATAAAGGAGTGCTTACTGATTGTTCCTTGGGATATTTGGATAGGACAGTTGAGAATATTTTTTCTTTTTTTTTTAACATTCCATGTTGAGAACATTAATGTTGTGTGTTATTTTCTGAAAATGACACTCTTGTTTGGTACAATTAACTTCTGAAATGTACGTTCTTCTGACCATTTAATATATTTTTGGAGGCGTTGTAATTCTATTTCACAACTGACAGTTACAGAATTCATGGTTAATTATTTCAATGCAAATTAAAAGTTCTGTTTGTGAGTGTTCCTATTTTGTTTTAGCGTATGTTTAGCGTACTAACTTACGTTATTTTGCTATAGATTCTTTTAAATATTATTCTGTTGTCGGGACATCAACTGCTTGCCCGTGGTTGATGTTTGACTCCGTGTATTATTTGGCGATGTATTTTTTTCATGTGCCTTCAAATTCATGGCATCGCTGTCAGAATGTAAGCAGTCGTGCAACAACTTCATACAGCAGAGAATGGTCACGCCTGATGAAACAAAATAGTGAAGTTTATTTCGGAAACTGTTTATTTTCTTTTCCGAATTTGGCATTCTATGCAGGATTTAATTTTCAATGCCTGTCAAAATTCAAAAGATAAATCGTAATGTTGATAGTAACCGCCCAATCCGAAGGTATGAAAACAATGAAAGCATAAAGTAATACAAATACCGTTAGAATTCCATTAAATTGTCGCTACATTGTACTTACCGTGTTCCTATGAATTCTAAAGGGGAATACCCATAGTATTGGACTCTTTTCTAAATAATTAATGGTTTTACTTATAAGTAAAACCAATAATTATTATAATAATTTGTATAATTATATATTTATTTGTATAATTATATATTATTATAATAATTTGTATAAATACAAATTACCTTATGGTGAATTAATTCAACACATTAATAATATAATTCGTACGACTAGGCTTCATGTTCGACACTCGGAGCATTTAAATAATATTTTTATATTAATTTCTATATTGATATTGAACTATGACAACATACAGGGTGCTTCAAAAAAATGTATACACACTTTAAACTATCGTAGTTTTCCCGCTCTACAAGGCTAATGTTATATTTCTTCGCCAGGTGCCAGCATAATCGTCCCTCTATGTTATATTGTCAGTTGGAATTTGTAATATCAACATGGCGGACGTACGTTTGAGTTTTGAAGAACGTAAGCAGGTTATTAAGTGGCACTGGAAGTTTGAGAATGTAAATGAAGTTCAAAGACAGTGGAGAAGGGAGTATGATACAGAACCACCTTCAAGATTAACAATTACACGCATACGAGACAAATTCGAAGCTCATGGAACAGTGTGTGATGTGCATAAAGGTCATTCAGGTCGACCTCGAACAGCTACAAGTGATGAGTCATCAACGGCAGTCTTGGAACTGTTTCAACGCTCTCCTAATAAATCTTCAAGGCAAGGGGCACGTGAAAGTGATGTAAGTGCTAGCAGCGTGCTACGCATTCTGAAGAGACGCAAGTATCGTGTTTACATTCCAAGGCTGGTGCAACAGCTAAGTGACGACGATCCAGATCGAAGGTTGCAATTTTGTGAATGGATTCAGGAGATGGTGATACGTGAACCGGGATTTATGGGTAGCATCATTTGGTCGGATGAAGCCCAATTCAAACTTAATGGAACTGTCAATAGGCACAATTGTGTTTACTGGGGTGAAGAAAATCCTCACATTACAATTGAAAAAGCTGTAAATTTGCCTGGTGTAAATGTGTGGTGCGGTTTGTCTTCAAGGGGACTCATTGGACCTTTTCGATTTGAAGGCACTGTAACTGTATTAATTACCTAACAATGCTTGCTGAATCCATATTTCCTGCCATTCGTGCATTATACGGTAATGATAATTTTTATTTTCAACAAGATGGTGCCCCGCCGCACTATCACAGGGACGTACGAGCTTACCTGGATCAAAATTTGCCGGGCCAGTGGATAGGACGCACGGGGCCAATCGAGTTTCCAGCACGCTCTCCAGACCTTACACCACTGGATTTCTTCTTATGGGGGACAGTAAAAGATGAGGTGTACAAACGTAAACCACGTAACCTAGACATTCTTTGGAATGAGATTCAAGCCGTGTGTAGAGAAATCTCATTGGACGTTTTGATACGATGTACAGAATCAGTGGTGACTCGTACTCAGAATTGTATTGATGCTGAAGGTCACCAATTTGAACACTATTAACATTTGTTATTTATGTTTCATTTACATTGGACTTCCAGCTTTCTAATTTCCTGAAATTTAACTTTGTAGAACGGTAAATAAATTTTCTATGGAAGTTCAAAGTGTGTATACATTTTTTTGAAGCACCCTGTATTTCAAGCTAGCGCGAAGGAAATATTACTTTAACACTGATACTTACAGTATACACTTACAGTATATACTGTACTACAGTATATACATACTAGTATATAGCATACAATTATGGAGAACAGCTCAAGATTTTTACATTGAAGTACTACAACGCATCTAATCGAAAGCATTGAGAAAATTTATAAATGTTCTGTGGCACGTAACGATACAAAGACTTACAGATACCAACTATAAAAGAGTAAATCATAAACACCAGCGCCAAATACCTCCAAAGTCTATACAATCGTTCCAGTATATTCGCCATTAAATTACTTGACAACAGTGAAGCTATTAGACAATTTAAACGGCGTCATTCTTTAGACCCTCCATGCAGATTGTACGTTTTCTGTAAATTATCTGTTGATGTCGTTCGTAATAGTTATGATCATGAAGTATTTTTTTCTTTTAATGTACGTACATAAGTAAACCATATACCTTTTGAATAACATTGTAACATTCTGAATAAGGATTATAAATGGAGTTACGTCAGTGATCGAACAATGTTTCCAAGTAGGTGCCAAAAAATGTACATTTTCCGTATGTTTGAAGAAAAACAAAAAGCAAATACAAATATGTGGGAAAACACTGATACCAGGGGAACAATCTGATGCGGGGAGCAGCGGATTGTAGGTAGTATATTTTTTTGCCGCATTACTTACGTTGACAACTCAGGATTGAGGTTTACGTTCGAAGGACCATCACCTGCTTTGTCATAAGGCGAGGTGAGCGCCTTTGGATAACACAAAAAATGGTTCTGACATCCTAATGGGAGCTATCGTGGAGGGAGATTTATAGATTCAGAAACTTGTTCAAACAAATTATAATTACAATCAAGAGAATTGTTACAATGATGATGGTCACAATAGTGCATCGATTTGCAAGTAAGGATGGCTTTTGGCAATAGGTGGCCAAAATTAATTCATATTTGGCGCCGTACTTAGAATTTAATCATTTATAACAATTCCTTGGCGCTAATTAACAACAAAGGGTATACTTTTTAAACGTACCGCGTTGGACGTATAATATTTTTTCTGTAAAAACCGCGAGCGGGCTTCCAGAGAGAAAGGCAACACGTCTTTCGTGTGAAACTCTTTGGAAGGACTGAAACTGCTTTGAAAATTTTGAACTGCTATCAAAGACGCTCGCGAGATACTGGGAACCGGCGAAAGAGAGCATTTCGAATCGTCAACATTCCGAGAATTCAACACCATTTCAAATAAGACGCGATGGGATCGCATTGTTCAAAGATCGAGAAGCCGAGTGGTTTGTACTCCGCGCTGATGTAAAGAGCAAAGGAAATGAAAGCTAGAATGCCATGTTAGTAGCGGGCTACCTTACAGCTGCGCAGACTCCGTGAACAGTCTTTGTGCGGAGCCTTGCTTGACACTGTATTACGCCCGAATTACGTCAGAAAACCATCCTTTCGCCCAGACGAGGTAACACTGGCAACTTCAATACTCAGTAATTCTTACGCTGAAGTAAACTATTAGTTCTTAAATAATTGTCTTTCAGAATTTTCTCTTGTGGCAAGGGAGGAAAAGGCGGCAGAAATTTAGTTGTCAATCCAAATCGTCGTCTGTTGCTCTCCCAAAACAAGTTATTTTGCAGCCTCAACAATAGCAATTGATCTTGATAATTAAGATTGTTGATTAGTTAACTCAGCTGAGTATAAATTGCAATCATTAATGTTACTAAATGGTTTAAAGTAGACTGCAGTTAACACAGGCTGAATCATAGATGCTTCTGTTTATGAATACTCTAAATGCATGATTGGATTTAATCAACTTAACAATTACACCATACTGTACATCTGTTACACGGGGAGTAAGCCAGTACCACAATGATGCATGAGTTAGTGTGTCGCAGTACGTTGCTCACGTGATATTCGCAGGACACAAGGGCAACACTCAGAACATCAACATCAAGGTAATGATGTGAATAATGCATCCAGCAGCAAGCAGACACGCACATTTCTCGTACAACAGCGGAGGCCCCATAGAATAAATTCCATTAGAACGATGCAAATAAATGTCACATTTACAAAATAAAATGTTTTCACACGTACATATCAATGTTATCATGTCACAAGTAACACGAATTAGCCGAAGGCACACATAGATGCGTCTTCATCAAGAGCAACGGGCCGACAGGATCACTTTCGTTTTAACGATTGTAGGAGCGTTGAAAATTGGCGGTTGCCAGGGCTCTCCAATCAAGAGTTCTGGTTTTAGCTGTTGGAATCTACAATTATTGTAAATCAAGCTTATTTATGATAAATAAGGGTGTGAGAGAGTAGTTATTTAATTTTGAAATTTTGACAAGATGTTGAAGTTATAATTATCAAATAAATAAGTTGTAGGATGATCTTGTGGAAATGTGACACGATTGTTGCGAATAATGAGAAGTGGCGTAGTCAGATCGCATCATGCCACTTGCATAAACGGTTAAATATGTAAATATACAAATTAAAATAAATTATTTGAACAGACCTGGGATGGACTGTGTGAGAAGAGATTAAATAGTCTATAGTTAAATTGCAGATTAAATAGTCTAAAGTAAAAAAAAACTTGCACCGACAGATACTTATTGCAGTAACCAAGGAATTAGACTTATATGCGTGTACAAATTGTAGACTTATATAAGTGTACAAATTAAATTTTTTTATGCATTTAATTTTACATTTAAAAAACAAAACAAAAAACGATTCATTTAATTTTAATTTATATGCATTTAATTTTCTTTTGATTTATTATATCTATTCCTACAATAATGACTTAAAACAAAAAAATAATTTAATTTCTTCATTTTGCAGCACGAACATAATCGAGTATATATATATATATATATATATATATATATATATATATATATATATATATATATATATACATACACATTCTAATCCTTCTGAGATTAATGATTATTAAATACTTTTTACCTCTGTAATAGTACACAAGGTTCAATTCAAATTCGCTGGAACTCCTTGACGTGGATATGATCAGTTCTTTTTGGTGTGGAGGTACCTCGTTCGCATGTAAGCAGTGAGGAGGTGAACGCGTGGGTTGACGATGGGGGACTGGGACGTGCTGCGCGTTGGGCGAAGCGTGTATTACACGGCGTTATCACGCGTCCAGCCCGCCGCCGTCGGCGGAGGCGCAGTGTCGATGAACGTGATTGACTGGCACCTCGCTCGCCTGTCGGCTCCCTCTATCCGCTGCTGCTCAGACTGCCAAACCAGCCTCCACTGCGCCAGTGGGGATCTTGTCTCCTGCTAAGCCCTCCCGCTGTTTCCGGTTTGCCAATCCCGTTTCTCGTCTTCTGATTTTCATGTATGTATGCTTTTGTGACGTTTTCGATGTTTTTATCTCCCTTGCTTTTAACCTCGTTCTTGCACCTTCTTGCTCCCCCTTCACTTGCTCCGTGTAGTCTTCGTTACATTTTTCTTAACCGTTCTGGTACGTACTTTCCATTCCTTATCTGCTTACGTCTCTAGTCTCTCCTTCCTGCTCTTTACTTCTCTCTTTTCCCGTTTCTGTTGCTTATCCTTCGGTCCCTCATCGTATGAATCGACTACATGGGTCGTTCCCACTCCTTCCTCTCGTTTCATTGCTTCTTCAAATATTCACTTTTGTTCCCTTTTAATAAACTCTTCATCGCTCAATTCGATATTTTCCCCTCCTCCCTTTCCCCTCCTCATTGCCTTTTGCTACCTGCTGCCTGCCACCTTTCGCCGCCACCTTCACTCGGTCCGTCCTCCTCTCCACTCCTTCACACACAGCCTTCTCCGCCCATACCGCTGACCCCGCCCTCGCCGCCCACATCGCCCGCGTCACCCATGTCACCACCCCTCCGCTGCCCAACCTCTTGACTCACCCGCCATGCCCCCTGTCGCCCCTCACGACCCACATCCCACGAGCATCGTGCTTCTCTCGTGTTTCTCTCGGAGCGCCCCGCGCCCGACTGACGGCCGCTGTCCGCGAGAGCTCGGCGCGCGAACGCCCAAACGCCGCTTTTTATTCGGAATTATTCTAGCGTGCATGACATATAGTCCTCGCACCGCTGGCGACCCAAATTATGGATTGCATTGTCGTTTGGGGTTTGCTGCCTTTTTTGGACACTGCTCCGTGTTTTTTATTCGTGCTCGATTTTTCAAAACAAGGTCATCCTCATGTTGGTATCGTTTTATTTTTAGAAAAAAATATGGTGTAATATAAAAAAAGTTTAAATGGCTATGAATGGATGCTTTATAGGTCAATTAAATTAAATGATAAACTGAAAATTATTTCATGATGTATTCAACAAAAAAATTAGTGGAAACACCTGTAATTAATGCTGATTGTTGTGTAAAATAATTATGTAGAACCTCAAACAATGAAGGTCGAGCAACACAAGTCACAATAAACAACACATAAATATAGTACTTTCATATATATTTACGTATTCACTTATTGCTGATTTTCGAATTCAACTTCCCGAATTCACGCGTTAATTTCGGTTTATGTTCTTGAACTACCTAACTTTTAATGTTCAAATTATAATTACATTTTACGCTAAATATTGACTTCGCATGAAAAGGTATATGCCATGCAGTTTTTCTCAGTGCACTATGCAGTAGTTTTCCTTGCCGCAGTTTTAAGCTTGCAAGTAGATGCTAATTACCGTGTTCTTGCAATTGCCCCAGAGAGCTGTCGACATTCCTGCGAAATCCGATACTGCCGTTTGTACAGGCAGTGGCCGTGTCCTATCGAGCAGTGCACACTCCCCCTCTGTTCCCCCAGGACCGCAGTGCTACCCGCAAACTGTCGCCACATCTGGGCGCTCGGGTGCAGCGAAGGGGACGCCCGGAACTAGTCCACGCCGCACAGTGGGCCAAATCAAACAAAAAGGGCAGTGAGCATTGCATTCATGGATTTTCAAGGAGACATTTTAGTCGGCAAAACGAAAAAAAAAAAAAATATCAGAAATCATGAGAAAACTAGTGGTGTTATAGAATAGTATAGACTATCTCGTACTAGTTGCTTCTCTAATTTCTTTGGTTTAGGTTAGCTTTTTGATCTTGCCCCATTCTCTTTCTAGCTGCAATCTATCGCCGCCTAAAGTACATTTTTGGAAATTTTCATTGACAAATTTGGAGACGTTTTTAGGACAATGTCTAAGCGTTAGAGTAAATACACAATTTGAAGCTCATTTCCACAGAACATTTTTGAGTTTTCGAGAAACTTTACAAGACATCATTTAGAACACATGCACTTTTAAATGCAATAATGTGTACAAACTGCTGATAATGTGAGTATGAAGGACGTGAGATTAATGTCAGAAAAATAGTTGTGTGATTTTTAAAAAACAACAATAAATAATAGAGCGAAATGGCGTTTATGTCATCGTATTCACTACGTTTGACACTCACCATACCAAATGTTCAAAGAAAACAATTGGAACAGTTTTTGAGCAATTGTTGTTGCAGATGTTGACGTTTCGTGGAGTTCTTGATGGAGATGGAGATTGTTGACGGAGAACATATTTCTTTTGAGGGAAAAATCTCTACCTTCAGTTTTCGTGTTGCAGGAAGGCACTGAAAAATGTCTAACTTTCTCAATTTTCGAAAAGAGTTATCAGTGAAATTTTCTCTGATAGAGTCCACATTTAAAATTCAGAATTAATAGTGAAAAACGGACTAATGTCATCTTTGTAAGTGTATTTTACTCATTCTTACAATAAATTTAAAGAAAAAAAATTCGAGCCATTTTTGAGAATATTTTGAAAATGTCCCAGGCTTCATGCAAAGTACTCCGAAACATTAAATATTTTTATTCAAAATCGCAGAGCTTTGAGTCAGGGCAAACCGACCGCGATATATTCAGTTTGGAAAAAATTCGATGGATAATTTAGACCGACGGGAGGACATGTGTGGCAGTGCAGTGTATGTTAGTGTAAGTGTGTGTGTGTAAGCTGTGAGGATAGAACAAGGAAAAGGAAGGAAAAATCGAGCGCGCGCTCCGTGGACTGTTTGTTAGGGTACTGCTCCAGTATTCACCTGGTGTTAATAGCAGAAACCACGGAAAACTACCGATCAGAGCAGCCGGCCGCTAGCATTCTCTTCCAGACAGCGACTGAATTCGACCTATCTCAAACGGTAGTGTCGAAAATCCTGGCGCCTTCGGGACTCGAACCTAGAAACTCCCAGTCAGAGGCACTGCAGTGACATCAGTTGATGCAGTGAGCCCCCGCTCCCGGTTTGATATCCTGGAATTATTGAAATTATCGAAGTATAAATTTTAGCATTTTTGTTTGAAATAATAGCCTTTAGATTGCTGTGTACGACGTATGAAAGTTTCTGCAAACTAATATCATACTATATACTAATGGCATTATTAAATAATGCATTGATTTCTTTCATTTTTCAATGACGTTCGGACCAATGTGTTCCATCCCCCTCTCCCTTCGCCCGCGCTCTGTCTCCTCGCCCCCGAAGTCGAGCGACTCTCTGATCGCATCGTCGCTCCATTTATTATTGAGGCGACCTCGCCAAGTTTGTCGCGGCGGTCCGCGCGGCCTTGCAACATTAACGCGCTGACAAATTGAATTAAACGGCGAGAGCACGCACATTTCTCGGTGAAACGGTCGGGCGACGTCGTCACAGCCCCGTTGGGCGCGTCCTCGTCTTGCCTGCAGCCGTCGCCTCTACTTCTCCGCCAACTCGTTGCCCACGCCCGGAACCAGATGAAGCACATGGGTAAATGTAGCACGAGTAGCCGACGTATAAGTCAAAAAGTCTTTATTTTGCCAATAGCATAAAACGTACAATATTACATTTAAACATGATGGGCAAAATAATTAGGGATTCCCTAGAACAAACTGTGTGGGATCTCCATCATCTTTGTACGCAAAAACAAAATGGTAAGTAACGTGAGGCAGCTTGCTCACTCGAATGAACATGCAAGAATAACAAAACAAAAGTTTTTAAACATAATACTTCTGTGCACTAACAATTTAACAAAAAAACATTCAGATCTAAACATATACTACAATATTAACGAACTTGAAACCAGAAAAAAGTATAATATTACTGTTCAAGGTAATCAAATAACATTTTGTACATTATACAAGATTTTTCAAGAACAAATGATTGGTTATATCGTGTTTTCGGGCACGCCAACTGAGACGGTCATTAGTCTCGTAAGTGTATTGTACATTTTTATCATGGAAAGTGGCAGTGTTCATCTTCTTTAGTTGGATGTTGAGATTTGGCGCCGACCTACATGTCGCCCTGCGATGTTTTCGCTATTCAGAAACCTCCCAACTGCGAGGTATCGCTGCAACTGAGACAAGCTATTAGCTCCTGAGTGGTCTCTCTACCTGTGTCGTAGTGTAATGTGTATAATTGTGAGTGTAAGTGGTGAAGAAACGGCAAGGAAGACGAAGGAATGATTGCCTGCCGTCTGTGGCCCGCTATTAGGGTATATATTCAGACTTTCGCCTGGTGTTGATCAGAGAATTGAAAAACTACCGAACTGTGCAGCTCACCAATGGAGAATTCTGCTCTAGACAGCGCGGCGGCTGAATAAGGCCTAAGTATCTACTAGCTAGTGTCATGAATCCTGCCGTCGTCGGGCCTCGAAACCTAGGTTCCCCCGGTCAGAGGCACTGGAGTGACATCAGTTAACGCCCGGAGCCACCTCAGCCGGGACGATGTGTTATGATTGGTAATTAAAAATGTACGTGTTAAGGTATTTGAGTTAAATTAGCAAACAAATTCGCCAATTTGATACGGCTGTTTTCACTCGCTTTGCTCACGAATTTTCAAATCGACAGAGGTACCGGCCCTCGGACCCTGCTATTAACATTAATATACGAGTACATTTTACGAGAAAGTATAATTACATTTATTAACGAATGAACGGACTGTTACTTTTTATGTAATTAATTCCATCACATTCGGACTCTGGTAGTCCGAAAGTAATACGTGCCAAAATACTGGTTAAGAACACATGATTCATGGTTCAACAAATTATTATATACGTTTTTCACTATAACACATAAAAAAGTAAACTATTACAATATTTTTATCTTAACTGTAAACAAAATTAGTTGGTTTTCAACGGGTATTAATATAAAATTAGTAAATAACCAATCAATCGTAAACTTTGTAGATATTGATGATAACTTTAACAAAGTTTTTTAATCTCCAATCAGTTAATTACTTGATAGCTGTATTCAGCAACGTAGTTAAAAGAATGTGACAGCACATAAATTTGTCAATCTTGAGGTACAGTGAACGATCAGCAATGAGATGAACGTCATGGTTTGGAGTTAAAAATATATCGCAATTAGCTGTATATACTATTACCGATTCTTAATGTACAACATTCAAGAATAATGATCAATTTTGGTAGTTAAGCAATCAGTAGCTCTCTTAGTAGCTCTTGAGACGTATGTTTAGTAAAACGTATATGAAAAGTCTTGATCAGATTATAAGTAATCCAATGGTAATGCATGGCTGGCACAAAAGGAAAGTAAGGCCATGATAACTCGTGATCGATAAGACACTTCATGAAATGCCTACTTAAACCTCCATTATACCAAGGGTTGGCATTATGAAAATATGTGCCTTGTAGTAATATACTAAACTGTACATGAATCAATTATTCTAGTGTTTTCGAACAATTCTTGAGTCCAACCAACGCAAAATGTCCAACTCATTTTACACCAAAATACAAAAAACGACAAGTATTGTTTCATTCCATCGTAACTATTATGAAAATATTTCTTCGTACTTAAAAGCGCACATTAGATGCTTGTTCATTTGTCCTTATGCTTTTGCTATTTCTCAAAAACATCCTCTTTTACTTTTACTTTTACTTTTACTTTTACTTTTACTTCTATTTTCAAAACAATCGTATGATCGCGACAGAGCAAATCGAGACAGAGCACATAGATGAAAAGAATCAGTACCGTAAGACGAGAAACATGTATAAATATGACCCAGTAACTTTTGAGCTTATGTTTTACGTATTTTTTGTCATTTCCGCTTTAATCTGTTCCTGACGCCCCGCTCTCAATCACAATTTTCAATGACGTCTGGAGAGTTTTTTCCTTTTCTTCCAATAACCGAGCACTTCCACAGCGCACGTTGTCTCCAAAACACCGTGTCATGTTCTTAGTGCCTTCCCGGCATACATTTTCTTCTTCGCTTCTCTGCCATCAAGTCTGCAGCCTCGGTCGTCTTCACTCCTTCGACGCTCGCCGACGTCGCCTCCGTTTTCTTCCCCGATCGATGGGCGTGATCCCGAACGGGATTCGGGCGCGAGGGTGGGGAGTGGGATGGCTCCTTACGTGCGAGATGGATGGCTGTTCGTTCGCCCGCGATCGACTCAGCCTGAAGTTCAAGGGCCGGTTTCCTCGCGTATACGAGCGGAAGACACAGCCCTTGCGCGGTGCTGCAACCGCAAAAGCGCCTCATACAGTTGTGTGATGCAGATTGCCTACCTCGCACGTGGGCCCGATGAAGTGAAGTGAATACTGCAAAAACCTATGTTCGCTACCAGAATTATACTGATCATTGACTTACCTTAGATTCGTATGTGAGTGAATTTAAAAAAATTGTGTCGTAAAATCTCCAAAAATTTGTGTCATTTCTTACTACTGTGTATTTCAATGTAATTTTAATAGGGGTACATTCATACTTCAATGTTCAACGCTCGTGTCTTTTCCTCTGATAAGCATGAAAGAATATGTCCTAGTGTAATCCTTATTTTCTTCGGAATTTTTTCGGAAGTGATTACGTGTCCGGCAACTATGTCGCGCAACTATGCAATTAGGACAGCCAAGTTTCTATTGACCCCTCCCGTTGAATTCGTACGCTTTATTGTGATTAATTGTGTTTACAACTGTCAACTTAGAACTGAAGTCTCGCCCCTGAAATCGTTTATAAATTACAGTAAAATTCAGATCTACAAGTCAGAGACACATCTCGTCTTCATTATTGAAATTTTATCCTTATCCGAAAATACAAATATTTAAATATATTATATTATAAAAAAGTATGCCTTGCTCTGTTTGTTCGCAGCCTGAGCTGTTTATTGACTGATTAAGCACTTTGCAAGAACATTATAGTCTGCGTTTAGCTCTGAGTCAGAATTGCCGCACTCTCTGCAGCGGCTCTGACCGGGAGGTCCAAGGTTCGAATCCCGACGGTGGCGAATTTTCGACATTATCTATACAGCTACGTCGAATTGAACCACATTCTGGAGGAAAATTATGACGACCGATTACTCTGATAAGTAGTTTTCCGTGGTTACTGCAATCAAACCGAGCCGAATGCAGCAGCTTAACAATTGGATCACAGACCGTGCGTGATCTTCCTTTCTTCTTCCTTGTCCTCTCCTTTCCCCATACGCACACTTACGTGCCCTACACTACCATACATGCCGGGAGATCAGGCAGGAACTGTAGGAAGGCCAGCAGACCTGAAGGTCGGCGCCGGATCGCACCATCTTGCAGATAAGGAACACAACCTCCCGCGCTAAAACATTCACTATACTAACAGCACTAATGACCATAGCACTTGACGTGCTTAGAAACATTTATCAATCGGTCTACGAGAAATTTATATTTTGCCACACTAATTTTTTTACTGCAAGGTTAAAAATACATATTTTCGACTGACGACTTCACTATTATTACATATTATTCCATTATTTTATTTGTACCTAATTATTTAAAGTATTTATTATGGCTTTGAAGTTTTTTATATTCTCTGCCTCAGTGGTATTCAAATTATTAAAGTCTAATGAGTTTTACGCTCTTCAGGAAATTGAGAAATAAATATTAAATAAAACATTAAACTAAACGAAACCTAAAAAATATTATCCAAAAGTAGGAAATTCAATACTACTATCACATTTCTAAAGCAGTATAAACATGGCGATTTAATCCATTTTAAAATGATATACGAGATAAATGATTAAACATTCCTAATTGTATAACCTGATTAATTTGAACAGAGAGATTTACAACAAAATAATATGTAAAAATTAGTTTTTGAATATAATTTTTATACATAGCGTAAAATGTAAAATATAATACCAATGTGGCGTAAATAGCAGTTTAATTTGTGTTCTTGCTGCAAATTCAGCAAGTGAACAAAAGCACCTGATGAATCTTATTTTAGGAAAAAAATATTTGGAAAGACTAATTGACAATATTATGTTCCATAGTTTTGATAAGAAATAAATATAACATTCAGTTTGATTGTAAAGTTAATCTAGTTAAAATGAATAAAATATTAGCTTGAAACGTTTCTCGCATGTATTGATACGTAGTTGCGCAACGGTGTCGCACATGACATACCATCTATTCCGTCCTCATTAGGCGAAGCGAAGTTGACAGGTCAGTTAACAGGTCAGTTGACAGAATTTTTAAAGTGTGGTCATGAAAAAAGATGTTGTTCTATTGGAGGAGATGATATATTTTGAAAATTTAAATTGAATCACACCGACCTGGATGGCCGAGGTGGCTAAGAGCGAGTACCGACTGAGCGCTTCGGTCCGAAGTGTCGCGGGTTCGTGTCCCGCCTTTGGGCATGGTTGTTAGTCCCTTGACTTTGTATGTGTTGTCACGGAGGGCCTCGCGTTCTGCTGACCTTGAGGAGCCCGCAAGTGTGTTGGTCTAGTGTAAGGTCGAATATGCGTCCCATCGGGACGAAAAGGGTAACCGGCTGTTGGCTGGATAAAAGCTCTAGAAAAAAATTGAATTACATAGCCATACTACTAAGAAAGGGATCCTTTATTCATGAAGCTTAAATTCATTGCACTTTTCTTCGAAATTAGTAGTTAGAATAGATAATTCTGAATATGAATGTTCTGCAGGAGGGAGATTTTGATAGATTTCTAGAGATCTATTTAAATTTATTGAAAATAATAATTTTTGGCTGTAATTATTCTGCCTCATATATAATGAGAATTAATATAATAATTCCAATTAGGGAGATAGTTGAACCTAATGATGATAAAATATTTCATGAAGTATAAGCATCTTGATTATAATAATATTGACGTGGTACTCTAGCTGGGCCTAGGAATTGTTGAGGAAATAATGTTATTACTATGTTGAGGAAATTTATTATTATGTTAAGGATTGTTGAGGAAAGAATGTTATTATTATGTTGAGGAAAGAATTTATTGTTAGTCTTGTAAATAATGGATTCCGTCAACGCTCTGACTTGTGAACCAGCCCGCCACGAGCGAGCACAGGGCGCACGACGATGAAACACTCAAGCAAGTACGAGCAAGCAAATGGATCGACACTTCGCTGCTTTCTAGAGAAGATAAAGGTAATCGACTCTTATGCTATTACATGAGTAATCTACAACCGTTCATCTTCGGTTATACGTGTTTCTTGATTTAGAATGCTCAGCTTTTTCTTCACGATGGGCCTTCGCGAGATTCCATGGACGTTTACCTCCGTTTACGCCTCCCCAGCCCTTGCTCGTGCGTACAACGTTGCCTTCATCGTGTTCTTAATAACATAATTCTTCTCTAATCATGTTCGAAAAAATGCGAATAATTTAGTAGATATTCATAATATAGTGATAACCATCTGTCATGTTAGTCTAGGACTACGTGTTTTAACCCCGAGGTCATATCTTTCATACCTGATTTTTAATGAGCTTCTATCAATTCTGCGCGCAGCAATGGGGATTTTTGACGTGGTAATTTGCTTCCCTCTATTGTGGGTATAACACCAGTATGATAGTGAATGAGATCTTATTGAGCAGTTCTATTTTCTTTGGATGCAATCTCCTTCAACAGGCTTCGGATAATGAACTGGACTCTAATTTACTGAATCTTAAAATCACTTAACGTTTACGTCAGCCATAAAATATTATGTAAACAAGCATCGAGTGTCTAGTTTATTTTTCTCCACCACTGTTCTCTGCTCTGAAGTCCAACGAGCACATGCTGAGGCCGACATTCTCTCCCCGCACCGACTGCCTCGACGCGAAGCAAGTGGCGTTTTTACGCGCGAGCGCGCCCCTCGCCCGCGAGCGTATAACATCGGCGGCGGCGGCGGCGGCGGAGGCGCCTTGTTAATGAACCCCTCATCTCCATCGATCGCAGCGGCAGCATCGCCTCTCCGCGCGTCCTCAGCGCATTGTTACGAAGCGCGAGCTCGCAAGTTGCACACGAAGAAGAGCGGCGCTCTCGCTCCCCTCCCCTCGAAGAACGAGCGAGCGCGCTAACTAAAAGTTTGAATGTGCTGCGCGCGAGGAGGAGTTGTTGGAAATTACATTACTAGAAACGCGATATTCCCTTCAAGCAAAAAAACAGGAGGACTCGCGCCGTCGATCCTCGCGCGGGGTGAAACAACCAGCGAGAGGGCTGGGAGGATCGGAATAATGACGTTAATAAAACGCACTGCGTGAAGACAGGAGCGAGCCCTTAGCGGCGTCAGTGCCAAGCGGCAGGCTGCGGCTGCATATAAAGGATCCGGCGCCCCCGGAAAGAAAACAGAAGCGAGAGTCGTTCTTTTCAGGCGAGCGGCGAAGAGGGCCGCCGACGGCTTGGGAGGAACGGGATTGGCCCAGGAGAGAAAAAAGAGGAGGGTGAGGAACGCAGGCACGTCCTGCCTATGAGAACGAGCCGATGGAACGAAGTGAAGAGAGGAGGAGGTGGTCTTTTTCTACCGGAGAGATGTTTAATTGAGGTAGAGATTTAATTAGAGATTGTTTTGGTAAATTGAAGAATTAGTGTGTCTCTTGTTCAGCACCCCGGAAAGAATAATAGAGTTAGGGTTCAATTCGATGGCCGTTAAATTTACTTTGAAACATTCATTATTAAAATTTAATTCTATAATTTCCTATTTCAGTCCTTAAAATATGTTCCCCGAAGATGCGAGATCCAAAGTTCACTTAAATTCAAAGAAAGTGAAATGCAATATAGAGGAACATATTAAATTACTTAAATTTTGTGAAAATAAATATTATTTGCTTACATTTTTTAAATTTTATTGAACGACTGTTGTTGCAAATTCTCGACTTCTTCTCTTCCATTGGATGACACAATGAAATTAAATTCTAAAAGAACGTCATGCTTAAAAACCTAAAGTTCGACTTGTGATGAAGTACAGAATGTTTTCTTTAGAAGAAATAAGAGATATGACTGATCTAAAAATATAATAGCCTAAGTGAAACGACAAAATGATACAAAATTCAATAGGATTTGATTTGATGTACTTTATTGGGAAACGAAGTTAAATCAACGGGGACGTAAAATTGTCTGCATTGCAGTATTGTCTTGAGGGCGGCTGGCCGCATGCAAGGACCCAGCGCGGGCACATCTTTTCGTCCGTCAGAATAGGGCGGCGAGTGACGCTGGTGAGGTCAGCCTATAAGTCTGTCTCCAGCGTCGTTGAATATTCCCTTGTTTGAAACTCAGTCCGGGGCCCCTTCTGTACCGACGACCGGAAGCTCGCCCTTCTATTTCTCCCTTATTCCGGCTGCACGCTTTCCATTGATGAGCAGAGCTTCTTCTCATCTAATATTGAAAGGAACAAAATCAGAGTCGACACTTTTTTTTCTTGAGAGGAACGTGATTTTTCGCAAAAATGTCGCAAGAGGCAAATATTTGAAAGCGAGCACCGCAAGAATATCGAATGAACCTGGCGCAGTGGAACTTAAAATGGAACAGTCGACGGAGGCGGAAAACGGAGAAAAGAGAATCGAGAATAAAGGGAGAGCGTTGGTTAATAAAGTCGAAGTTTATTGTCCTCCATGGAGTTGTTGACCTACTGAAAGGAGTTCAGAGAATCCTCCTTCATGAAAAGAGCGAAGGAGGAAGAAATTGTAGCATGTCAAATAAATGTTGAAAATATTTTATTGAAGGAATTGAGTGCTCGATCCTATGTTATTGTTAGCTCATTGAATCTCGGTATAGTTTTTTAATGAAATGAATCGTCAAAGCTTAAATAGTTAGTAGAGATGTTATAAAAGTAATAAACCATTTTTACTTATTAATTATAAATTGCCTGAACCTGAATTCTAAAATGCGTTATAAATTTTCAAAATTAAAAAGGGAAGTGTCTTAACCTTCAACTGGTGACGTGCCTTCCAACTTATTACCATTAGTGATGTGCAGTATGTGAGACTGCGGAAGTTATAGACTGATTATTTTTGTGTTTCATTTCATCATATCTTAATTTTTTCACATAAACAATGCACTAATGGACAAGGAAATGAAAATGTTTTAATTCATTTGTAAAATTAAAATGATATACTAATTTATTATTCTTCGAGTAAATTTCTGGTTGTTACACGTTCCTTTTTATTCTCAATTAATTATCTAGGAACCCATAGAATGAATTTGAAATGGAATTCACTACATTAAAATCATTTATTTAAATACGATAATGCATTGTTTCAGAAAAATTGTACTAAAAAAGATTATTGAAAAATTGTACTAAAGGAAATTATTGAAGACCCCTGTAAAACCATTTGCGTCTATTTTTTCCTAATAAATACTCCTTTCTTGTTGAATCTTATGATATTCCATTTTATCTTTTTTCCTACTGTTTTGCTGCTACTTCTTCTAATATTTCTACTTCCCTTCTTGTATTTCACAATCTCACTATTCTTGCACTTCCTCTTTCGTATTCGTGTTGTGCTCATTTTCAAAAGCAAAACCACTGTTTACATCACTGTCAATATCATACATTTCCATTGTTGACTGATTATCTGTACGAGAGTTGGATCCTCGGGAAATGCATTCCGAGATCGTCAATCGTGTTCACACTTATTCGCTGTGGAAAGGAAAGTTATAGTACCGGTGATGTGCGAACTGTAAGACTGCTCCGAAATTGTAACTGACCCTCAAAGGTAAACGACTGTCACTGGATTCACTGCCTCGAGTGTAAATGATGTTTAGAAAGAGACAAGAAAATAATAGGAACAAAAACTACCTACGACGCGTCGTAGGTATATTAAATCTCTTTTTTGACACGTCGCGACGTGTGATAAAAGAGAGCTACGCGATTATCTTCCTTCCGCAGGGTCAGAGACCGCACGTCCCCACTACGGAAACTCGTCTTCAGTATTTCAATCAAACTTTTTAATCATCTACTGACGCTCTCCATTGTACTTTTGGTAATGTTCCTCATTGAAAATATCAAAATGCAATGTATTTTCATGTACTACAAAAATTGTTTGCATATATTGCACTGCCCTCTTTCCTCATGAAATCACATCATTTCCCAACTTATCTAATTCCATTTTGCAGTGTTTCATGTGCGCCGATGCACACCCGTTTCTGTTATCTCGTTGCATCCAAGCGTCCGTGAGTGCAATGGAACCTATGATGACAGGATGCGAGTTTGCAGAAACAAATGATGCCGGCAGCGCGTCGTTGGACACGACACGTCCAATTGTCAGCTGTGATAGCCTCCTGCATGTCGTTGCGCGCCTGTCACGAATTGAATCGGCTCTTCATAGTCAGTTGAAATAACCATTACACTGAGCGCTGACCTAGTTTTCTCGTCCGGTTGGACTGGGCGTGTCACAACCCATCCTCATCGATGAGTTAATTGAGGAAGTCCTCAACTGAGAAATATCTTTCTCGCGCGCAATTCTACTCGCAATGAGATTGTTGCGAATTTCATCTTTTCCCGCTCTGAACGAGGGGTTTATCCGAAGAAAAGCGCATCTCCCTTTCTGATTGATACAGCTCTCGACAAACTTATGTAATCTCCTTTTCCCCGCGAATTCTTGGAGCTCTTTTCTACTTATTCGAGGGAGCTTGAAATCGTTTGTCATTCGAAGGGCGGCAGATGAAAGTAAATCTGGCCCGCGACAGAAGATGCCTTGGTAATTGAAAACGGCTCGCGCTGTGAAAGCGTGCGATAGGTCTCATGACCCAAGCGAGTGGTGGATTTGGGGTAAGAACGGTGGAGATGACGGGATGAGATTGGAGGCGGGCAGGAAAAAAGTTTGAACTGGTGTTCCAGCAAACTGTAAATGGAACTGAAGGGTGGAAAGATAGTTGGGTAAATCATCGATAGGTAGGTTGTAAGGAGCTGAGCTTATCGACAGGGGAAGTTTATCCTTTAAGTAGTAAATACAAAGAAACGAATTATGTTGAACGGGTCGGAAAGTAGATGAGGGGAATGAAATGGTGGGGGTGTCAAAGTTAGGAATGTTGATAAAAGTAAGGGTCAAATAATTGAAGGAAAGATGAAATCTCAAAGAGAACAAAAAAGACGGTCTGTCCAATTAGAACACATAGTTGCTTTGATTGGAATGTATTTGTTGAAGTTTAACTTTTCTTGAGGAAAAAGGTAAACAGCAACAAATAGGTGTACGAATGAGACAATATATTAAATTGAAGGATTTACATGCATATTACTACTACACAGTACTTTTACAATCTATTGTAATGAAGTGGTTGCAATTCTTCGCGCTATTTCGATTCGTGTCGACCCCTTGTACTAGCCAAAGAACAACGTCAATCGATAAATCAGTGTGTAACCTCGGGACGGAAGTTTAAGCTGCGATATAAAAATAAGAAAAGTAAGATCGTATAAACATATTCATTTAGGTCACCAGAAGAATTTGAACATCTGATTGCCAGTAGACGATTACGTTTGGATGATTTTATAACTGCTTGTAATAACCATAAAATTTAATCACAGATAATAAAATAAACGTGTAGCGAAGAAGAAGAGGAGGAGCTAAGTGTAATATTTAAGGGTGAACTGCAGAATGACGCCTTAAATGAAACGAAGTACGTTTATTTACCTGTTTAATACGAGGTAAAAAAACAAGTGCTCCAGCAAGTGTACAGCGAGGGTAGCAAATGGGGGATTAATTTAAAACGGCAGTGCACCTAAGTTGGGCGCCTGGAGCACTGCGCTGGCAGGTTGAGATTGGCTGCGCGGCGCCCGCGCCAGCGGCGGCGAGTGGCGGTGCGGGCGGGACGCGGCGCCGCGGGCGGTGTTTGTTTCCGCGCGGTCGCCAGAGGGCAGGCGCGCGGGGAGCGCAACGCAAACAACGGGGACGCTTGGAGAGGGTGCCTCGCGTCGTCTCGCCTCGCCTCGCCGCGGGACGTGCCGCCGCGCCGCCGCTGGGGGATCCGACGGAGCGTGCCTCGCTCTCGCGCCCCGCCCTCGCGCCCCGCCCCCGCGCCGCCCCGCGCCGCCCCCGCGCCGCCCCCGCGCCGCCCCCGCGCCGCCCCCGCGCCGCCCCCGCGCCGCCCCCGCGCCGCCCCCGCGCCGCCCCCCGCGCCGCCCCCGCGCCGCCCCCGCGCCGCCCCCGCGCCGCCCCCGCGCCGCCCCCGCGCCGCCCCCGCGCCGCCCCCGCGCCACCCCCGCGCCGCCCCCGTACCGCCCCCTCAACATTATCGTTTCTTCTCTACCTCAACTTCCTCACTCTTCGCTCCAACTTCCTCCCCTCGTTCCGGCGCCATTCCCACGCCGCCATTGTTCCTCCTCACCATCCCCGTCCGCACTCGGCCCCCATTTCCTCCCCATTGCTAGCACGCCGTTCCGACCCTGTCATGCCCTACGCGCATTGCTCTACCCCGGGACCTCGTTTAACCGCTCTCCGGATCTGAACCATAGCGCTTGTGTCTGGATGGAGCTTAGTCATTTCGCAGGGCTGCCGTTCTTTCAGGGTGATATTTTGTTCATTTATATTGTTAAGAATTACAATAAAGATGACAAATGTTTCACATTGTTCCCCTCTGGTATCCGCTTCCATCCTGCTTCATCATCACGTCTGTGCTATCAATCCTACTCTTCCTCATATGTGTTCTAGCATGATAACATAGCTACGTAATATATGTCGATAAATATTCATAATCACAATATACGTGTGCACACGTTACACACTTATAAAAATGTAATACATAAATGGGGGAAGGTGACAATAACTGGTGGTTGATTTGCAGGGAAGGGTATATAAATTAGGTGAAAAGTAGTTCAGATTTAAGTATTTAATCCGGTTATATTATTTCTTAGTATAAAAAATTGATTTACTGTCAGATGATAAATTAGAATTTTTATAGATTTAGATTTAAAAACGGCGGTCAATGTACATTGCCGTCACTAATTCCATTAACTGTGGTCATATTCAGAATATATTTTTATAATTCGAACGTATATTTTAAACGTTGTTGAATTTTTCTTACTTTTAGTACTTTACCTCTGTTATTTCATAGCAAGAACTGCATCTACTGTTCCTATAAGACGAATAATACGGAGTAATAATTAAAGCGAAAAGAGATTTGAAATAAAAACTGGGAATCTTGATAATTACGTCTCGTAAGCGAAAGTTGTTTTTAGTTGAAAAAACTTCGCCTCTTTATTTCAATTATTCTAATTGAGTTACTGACTTTACCTCTTCTAAAGTAATGGTTGTAATGAAAGTTTCATTATTCTGAAAATGAAATAGAACCTAAGTTGCATTTTGCGATTTGAATAAGTTTTTTCTGCATTGGATATTGTTTGCCTCGAAGCATATCGTGCAAGAAACTTCATATTTCAGGTGCTAGTGCCGGTAATTCTTTTGTAAATAATTATCTTTCTTACGAAGATTTTAATTGATCTCGGACGTGCTAATCGGAGATTTCTTTTTAGATTTTCAGACTTCAGAAGTCTTCCTACTCATTTTACAATAGGAAATTATATCTCATTTGAAGTTGATTTAAAATGAGTTCTATATGTGAAATCCTTTGTCAGTAATTAGACTGTTCTTATTACAGAAAATAAGAATTACTCCAAGAAATTCAAATTGTTGAATGTTTTTCAATGTTTGGTTATATATCGTATGTTGAGTGCGAGCTTTGTGCAATTTTTCAAAGAGAATGTGTACAAAAGCGTAAAATATTCTCTTTTAAAAGGGGTTCGAGGCACATTTGGTAGCATGGTGATATATATGACTGTTTTGACTGCACCAGATAAAATGTCATTTGTTTGCTCTTTTTGATCGGTAAAACATTCATTTATTTCAATAAGTGATTGAACTAATGAAACAGTGAAGATAATTTTGTTTTACAAAAAAGGCTTCATAAAAGAGAATTCATCGTACTAGTGATTTTTTTCCGCAGATAAATGCATGCTTATATTTGCGAATAACACAAAAGTGGTAACTGCGAAAATACGGACAATCTTTATATTTATATTAGGAGTTTTCGTTTAAAATGAAGTTACGGCTTTCTACTCAACCATATTTCATGATAAAAAGCAGTACCACAAAATCTCTAAGCTTAAATCTTTAATAATACAAATTCAGAATTACGAATAAATTGTGGTATATTAATATATACAATGATTATTAGGCCATCTTATTTACGCTTATCCTATATAGTGCAATGCATCTTCAAAACATATGAATAAATTACAAATCCTACAAAATAAAATTTTAAGGAAATTATTACAAGCTGATTGGTTTATATCAATCAAGTAAATTCACCGAGAATTACAAATGGAAACTATTAATCATATAATGACACAGTACTCAATGTTTAATACTTATTACCTTCTGCTCCTGCTTCAAAAAACTTCGATATAGGTCAACACTGAGAAACTCTCCGTATTCGTTGAAGATTCCCCAAAGATGTTTTTCACCCAACATAATTTTCTTTTTACAAATATTAAACACAACCTTTCAATTCCAAATATTTACAATCTTCTAATCTTTTCCTTTACACTTTTTACTTTCTCGTATACGGAGTAATATTCGAGAGTATTCGAGATTGCAATGGAAATAAAACACGTTTTGTGGTCCCCTGCTACCGAAAAAGTGTAATTTTCAAAACGTCCGTCCGTCCGTCCGTCCGTCCGTCCGTCCGTCCGTCTGTCCGTCTGTCTATCCGTCTGCCTCCCCGGCAAAAAATGTAATTTTTTGACTTCTCTCTCACGTCGGTAATAATTACATTATAGGCAATTTCTTTCTCATTTTCAGAAATGCTCCAACGCCATTTTCTCAAAAATTGCTCCAAATTTTTTCTTCAAACTTTTCCAATGGATAATGCTCATTACACTGTTCAATATAACGTAAAGTCCATTTTGGTGTATTCTTCTGTTTTTTCAAAAATTACACAAATGTATTTTTTTAAATATCTACGTTAATATGCACATAATATTATTTTGTTTTGAGTTTTCCATGTTGTCCGTATATTCTCTTGCTACTTTTTTCATGGAACTTTTCCACGCTCTTCCTTTAGTGTGATATAATCCCAGGGATTCACCTAGTGCACTTCAAGAAACCTACTATTCCTTTGAAAATAATTCGCATTAAAATAAAAGAACATATTTAAAATACAGTGAAGTATGTCTTGTATCTTCTTTGTTGTATTGTGATGGTTTCACAAATAATTGTAAATCATTCTGTATTCTTTATGGACCAAATGACTGGTTTTTCACTTTTGACTCCTTCATGTTTACATATACAGAATTAATTTTTCTTAAATAAGATTATACCAGTGACTTGGAGCAACAAAAACGATGCTGCCGAGAGTGTGCTGGAGCAACAGGAACTGGCTGTTCTGAAACCAAAGTTGTGAATATCTGTGTAATTTTACTCTATGTATTGAAAATGATTTCCATAAATAGATCTCATCACATCCACTACAGTATTCCTATCATGAGCACGTATGGTTTTATTTAAAGCTACAATTGCAAAAAAAAGTTTCAAAGATATATTTTGGGTGTCCGAACTGAAACTGCCTCCCCACCTTACTGAAATTTTTTCTGAATCTGCCCCTGTGACTGTCCCGTGTCCCGCGGCCGGGCCACAAGCCAATTCGAGCTGACATCCGGTCCGCGCGTCGTTTCGGCGCCACCCCACCCATGCCCACAGCAGACCTGGCCGCCCCTCGCACCACATGTGCGTGCATGTGGCTACTTCGTCCGTCGGTCGAGGCGACCCTCTGGTCAAGCCCTCGCTCGGGACGTGCAGCCCTCTCCCGCAGACGCTGGCTCCTATACACACGAATTTCTTAGCCACTTCAAAGTAAAATCTTATGTTATATAAATTTCTGTATTTTGAAAATAAGCCACAGTCGTAAAATTTATAAATTTAAAGCTAAAAGTTGGCCCTTAAATCACATAATACAGAACATTTTTCCCGCTCTTTGCAATAAGTAGTATATATTGAATGAAAAGTGGTACGATATACGGGGCATAAAAAAATTCAAAGTGCTACGCCCGGAATGTGATTATTTTACAGACAAAATTGTATTTCTTCTATTGAAAAGAAAACAATATGCTATATTAAAATTGGGAACAATGAAAATTATTTGTTGGATAAAAATCTTCATACATGCTTTGAAAATATGTGAAAAGTAGAGAACAAACTACTTTAAATTTGTCTACAGAATGTATACTTATTGAATAATAAATACTTTTACTCCATCATTGCTCATTCTTATTTACGTTACGCGTTTACTCGCAGCCCCAATTTGACAATTTGATTGTTTGATCATTGTATTTATTATTTCATTGTGTTTAAAATTAATGTATTAGTATTCCGATAAGATCAGAAAAAGAACTGCAGCCAAAATGAATTACGTTTCTAAGAATTATATCATGAATTGAAGAACAGTTATCAAAACCTTACTTTTACATAAGTACAATGGAGTCAGTAAATATTATTATATATTTATTTGTGTAAATTTGGTAATCCTAGCTGATTCGTTATGAATCTTTCATTTGGAATCTTCGTATTCGGATAAATCTATTTTTACTTTCAAACTTATTTTCCTTAAATTAGTGTGCGATCTAAATTGCATAGTTGAAGTTATTTATAAGTTTTTATAGTAATAAATTACGTTAGGTTTTCTTAAATTGCATTATTAAAGACTAAATGAATATTGAGCCATATAATTGTATAAATAATTTGTATTATGTATTTCTTTTCAAATTTAGAAATCCTGTCAGTTTCACTTTGGACCTTTTCTTATTTTAAGATTGTTTGCATTCGAATGAATCTCGGTTTACAAATAAGCTATTTTTCTTGAAAAATATTTCTATTTAAATGGTAAGGTAATAACATATCTAAATCTCACGACAAGACCCCGGATGTAGACGTAATTAAACCGTGTGTACAACTTTACAGCATTTTGAATGTAACAATACACTCAACATTTACGTTACTTTTAGAGATCTGCGGGGTAGAATACACCATATACACGGGGAAATACACCACACACACACGTCCTCACACAGATTTATACACACTCACGCTACGTTATGAACAACGCTGAGTTTGCCCACCAGTCACTGGGAAGTTGTTGCTCTTGGCGACAGAGCGCAGCACTGAACGAGCCGGGCGCTAGCAGCCTTACGGAAATTGCGTTTTTAAAGGATAAATTATTAATGTTTAAAGCAAAAATATTTGTAATAGATGTAGTTCTTGCTTGCATGTGGACTATGTTGTTCAATTTACGATCACTTCTAAGTCAGGCTGTCCAACCAATTGTTCTCACGTACAGAAAAATTGTGCTTCCTAAAAATCAACTGATAATTCAACTTTTACACAACTGAGTGCTATTTATTTGATTTAAATTAATAATTATAATTGTGATAAATTATTTTATTTATTTTTATTTAAAGTGCATAGTAAATCAAGTTATCAATATTCCAATGCATTCAGCCCATTGTGTATTTTTCTGGAACATCTGGTTGAAAGCATAAAGTAATATCGCCCTTTTTTTGCAAGAGAATGAATCGATGCTATTTTTAAATTCTGACTTGTTCAGGTTCATTGGTTTTCTCCATGTTAATTTAAATTAATGTAACCAGTGCGATTTACTGCGATAGCGAAGCGGCTGAGAATTAAAGCTTTATAAACCACAGTCCTGTTTCTAAAATAACACCAAAGAACAGTATCTAATTGGCCCACAATGGATCACTTTTATCGTGTGGGAATGCATCGTAGTGGTGAGATCTATTATTGTGCGACCACTCACGCCGAGTAATATTTTCTATTTACTTCTTTATGATCTCCCGTCCCTCCAATTGTGTGTTTCCTTCTGTAGATTCCGTCTTTACTTGTATATACACTTCTATATTATTGTTAAATATATTTGTATTTTTTCCAGTGTCAGATGTTTTAATAGACTCGAAAGACTAACGAATCATGCCTTAGAAATTTAGGAAATTCAAATCTCAATCTTCCCTTACGAATGCACATTGTAGGGGTAATTACATAATTATTATTATTGTATTTGTTATAGTATATAGTATAAGAATATATTAAGTATAATGTGTCCTAGGCGTTAATTAAATGCTTCATGTATTTATTAATTGCATTCAGTTTTCTATCTTTAATTCTCACATCTTCTCAAAATTTTCGTTATGTCTCGTCTCGACGCTCTTTTGTCTGCAACTGTTCTGTGTTTCATTTTATTCATTAAGTCATACTTAGATTTTAATGACCAAAAGGGGGAACATCAGTCCAGTGATACCCATTTTCTGGATATCTCGAACCTAAACATACGTTGGGTAACGAGTGGCTAATATCAAAAATTTAACTAAGCACACTATCGAAGCTGACAGAGTAAACTGCCTTTATATATAATACAATAAATACATGACATTTCAAACTTAAAATTACACTCCATATTTCGTTCAATGCGTCCTAAATGCAATACAGGGATACCTATAGGACCAGGGTATGGGTGAATCTGCTTTTTCTTTGACAACTTACTACGTACGTTACTAAAGAGAAAGTATTGTAATCGTGCGATGGAAATCGGCAATTGATCGACAGAAAAACACTTTATTGTCGGGTCCTGGGGATAAAAAAGTAATTTTTTTTGTTTCTACGTGTAGTAAATTACTTCCTCTCACACCTTCTGTAGTCAGAATTCATGTTTTGTGGGATTTTGGTACCGAAAAATCGATTGACGGCAAAACGTCTGTCTCTTCGTCGGTTTGCCTATGCGTCCAGCTGTGGTCAACGCTTGCACGTAAACCTTTCGCACGATTTTCTCCAAAATTTGTATTCCCAAATAGATATGAAGAAACTCAAGGGCCTGCGAGTTTAAAACGGATATTTTGATTTTGAGGGGTACTTTACATGAAATATCAACCGTCTTTTCAAAATTTTCTCAAAAATGACTCCAACGTTTTTATTAAACTTTGTTCTCGGATAGCGTAAATAACACTTAAACAAGTCATAGATCTCAATTTCGTTAACCTTTCTGAATTTTAGAAAATTGTAAAAGTTCAACATTTTTTCGGCGTCTTCGAACAACTGTGGCCTACAGTACTGAAGATAGAACATTTTCCCTCAATGAAATCTACTGCTTGTGGCTGATACCTCTGTTATCTTGAATTTATAATCAATGATATCTATTGTTCGAAGTCAGATCTTGAAGCATTTTTCAAAAAAATGAGTAATTTTCGTGTAATTTTTGTTGAAATATACCCAATTTTTAAACAATAATTTTTTCAGAAACGCCTACAATTTTTCCTCCTATGTATCGCAGAGCAACAAGACGGTACTGGTCCCATTTCGGCAAACTCTGTATTTTCGAAAACTGCAAAAACATTATATTGCAAAAGTGCAAATTGATGACAGATTTGTTTCGTAAATAAAACCTGTCTAAAAAATATATCTTTAAATAAGGTCATGTTCAATTCTCTTGATTAAGCGAGTATTTTTCGCGTAATTTCTGCTTGAAGTTAATGAACCATAATATTTTTTTTCAAAAATGCCTTCCACATATTTTCTTTAAATTTTTCCCCTCGGATAGAGCAAAGAATGCTTAAAAAGTTACTCAGCTCTCATTTTCATTGATATCTCTAAATTTTCAAAAATTGGAAAAGTTAGAAATAATGCAAAAATTAATGTGCTGTTTTGTCTCTCTTAGTTCACACTAAGCTGTTCAAATATTTATTATTTATATTTTAATATTTTTATTTAATTTTGCCATATTATCCCTCTCTATACTTTTCTAAAGCTATGATTTTCCTTGCATCGCTATTTTTTTGAACTTCTCCGGTCATAAGTGTCTCTTACAGTCTATTGCGAACGGCGGCGACCGCCAAAGAGAGGCGCCGTCGATTGCTCCGGATTGATGCCAGCGTCTGTTTGTCTCCGACAGATTACATTCTTATTGCGTGTCGGTCAGCGCGACCGCAAACAGGAATGCCGCGGCAGGATGAAGGAATTGCTTCTTTCGTTTGTTTGCTCTCCCCTTCGATTGGTCGCGGACTGTGTGCGCCGAACCGTGCCGTGCCGCGCCGCACCGGGCTCGAGATAGCTCGGGGATTTCACACTTCCCAGGAGAGCGCGCGTGGTTGGAGGAAGGCACTCTTGAGACATCACGCGAAAAATCTACGTAGAATGCCATGAAAATGCGGGAAAAATAAGAGTTGTAAGCTCATGGTTCTGTTTACGTTTTTTATTTTTATAACGTATTTTGATAAAAGAATAGACGAATGTAGCTGAATACATTATTGCAATTTTAAATATATTTCGTTTAGTGCAATACGATATTTAATAATAATAATAATAATAATAATAATGCAAATTTACATTTAAAAGCTATCCTCACCTCTTATTTACACACACCTTCACACACATGCACTACACTATTACACATGTCGGAAGACCGGTCGGGAGCTTAGAGCTTAATCCGGGTGGAGTATTTCCCCGCTGAAGGGAGATACCTGGTTGGGAAGAGCCTTGCAAGCTGATATATAGGTCGGCGCCAGTTCTCACCATCCTGCGGGGGAAGATCACCACCACCATCACCACCAGCACCACCACCTTTCGCGATAAAAACATGCACTGCACTTACGGGACTATTGACTTTAGCAGTTGTCTCGCCCAGAATCACTAATCAATCAATCTATAAAAATTATGAAATTTTATTAAAAAAAGACAACAAAACAATTTCATTATTTGATCATACAATTAATCGCCAATTTCTTTCAGTAATGCTTCATATGAAACACGTTATAAACTTGGCTGACGTAGCCAGGCGTTTGCCGAGCTTCTTTCGCAGCGCCCGCCGCGGAGCGATGGAGTTAGATGGCGGCACAGCCGGAGAAGCGCGCGCCGCGAGTCACGCAGTCGCCGAACTGCATCGTAATTCTCGCGCCGGCGGCGGAGGGAGACGCTCCTGTGTCAACCTCGACATTACTCCAGTTTATGCTCTGTATCTGCTGTCCTCGTCCAACACGCTGCCTCGGCGGTATCTCCGCGTACTCAGCGCCGCCGCCACCATCAGCCGCCCTACCCAGGCGCCACCCCTCCGCTCTCTCAGTCTGCCGCCGCCTCCGCCGCCGCCGCCTCTGCCGCTGCCTCAGCCGCCACTTCCACCCCCGCCTAAGCCGCCGCCTCTGCCACCGCCTCCGCTTCCGCCGCCTCCACCTCCACCTCTGCCGCCTCCTCCACCTCAGCCACCTCCTATCTCCACTCCCTGAGCCTCCACCTCCGCTGCCTCCGCCGCCACCTCTGTCACCGCCTTCACCTCCGCTTCCGCCGCTGCCTTCACCACCGCCGCTGCCTCCCCCTCCGCCGCCACCTCTACCGCTGCCTTCGCCGCCTCCTACCTCCACTCCAACTACCTCCGCTGCCTACGCCGCCGCCACTGTCACCGCCTCCACCTCCGCTTCCGCCGACGCCTCCACCGCTGCCTCCCCCTCCGCCGCCTCCTCTACCACCACCTCTACCGCCTCCTACCTCCACTCCCTGAACGACCTCCACCGCCTTCATGGCCTCCGTTGCCTTCTCGTCCTTACCCCGTCGCTGCAGCAGCCCTCAACTCATTCCTTCCCCTCTAGCCTCCCCATCACCGCTTCTGCCATCGCTCTCTCCCTCGCACCCACCCTGCCTCCGCTCGACTGCCGCCAGCCCTCCCGACTTACGGTATTGCACACACACGCGCGCCCGAGCGGCGCCGGAATATATATTAGACATTTGCTCTGAGGAAATAAACTATGAGCGCGAACGCATATTAGCGCCGGTTTCGTCCGCGCATTTGCGGGCTGGAGCGCGCCTTTGAAGCGCTGATGTGGTGGATTTTGCGGAGAAGGAGAGGGGTACGACGCTGTTTGGTTTCTGAGATGGTGGTTTGTCATGCGGTGAGTGAGGTGGGCGTGGAATCTGAACTGAAGGAAGGGTTGAGTCTCCGAAAGATTCTATAGTAGAGAGATTGTAGCGTTGACTTGTCAATCGTAGAGTTAGTGAATAGCGTAATTAACTGGGATTCCATGACGAATAAAGATAGAATCAACACGAGATAGAAATGTCGTGGGGAACCAGGAGATGAAGGTTTTTTGAAGTAACATTAATGGAGAAAAATCGGAATATCATGTGTTCTGTATTGCGTTTTGTTGGAGAACTGAGATAAGTCAGAAAAAAGCTCCAGAGTTCTGAAATTTTCATATTTTTCTTAAGACATTAGCGAATATGTAATTTATGTCTTCTGAATTCAGGCAACTTCCACCAAAATTCCTGAATCGTGTATGTGTTAACCTACAAATCTCACGGAAGTTAACTTATCTTTCCATTTTCATCTCGTTTCTTGGTAAGTTCTTACAAATAATTAGAAGGTTGCCTGTCTAATTAGAGGTGTTGCTTTCTGGGTAGAGAATACAAACCAGAAGTGTGAAATCTTAGAACATTTATTGTATTTCAACAAAATTCAAAGTCATTTACAATTAATGTCTTCAATTCATTGAATAATGTTTCGAAGCTCTATCAGTGTTTTATCTACTTCCATGTCTTACACCTTCTCAGTAGACTCGCCTGGCAGCTAAAGAAATCTCCTTAAAAATTCTTCCTGAAGATGATGGGGAAAATTGATGATGACAGAAGATGTTGACGTAAATAGCAACGGGTGACGTGCGCAAAGCTCCTGGAGCGGTTGAGTTGGCTTCGGTGACTGTCCCAAAGTATGCTCCCACATGACGCAGCGTCCCGCAAGGGCTGGTTGCGGTGACGGAGAGAGAGGGGCAGGTAGGGATGAGAGAGAGAGAGAAGGAGGAAGAAGGGAGGAGAGCGTCAATTCGCGAAGGGTCATCCTCCGTGAGAGAGATGGCACGGTCAACGTGGCATGCAATGGCTTATCTCGGCTGCCAGAGCGCGCGGCACCGACGCGGTTGTCGTTGCCGGCAACGCCGCCAGGTGTAGCTTACGTAAACTACACGTTGTACACCTCTCAGAGAGATGCGAAGAGCAAGTAGCTCGAGGTCGTCATGGAAGGTTGCATCGCCGAGAGAGTAAATTATAGCCCTGGGAGGTTAGCAGAGGAACATACTGATTATTCTCAGAGAGTATATACGTGTAGTATATACAATTGGATCCTTGAATCCATCATTGGGTTGAGGAGGGTAAATTAATATGGTATAGTCTCCTGGTGTTAGGTGTTAATGTAACTTGTAACGTAACTGTATAGAAATGAGTGTAACTTTATAAAAAATGCCAATTATTACATATTATGAATGAATTTAATTCAAGAGTGCAAAAGGAACAACTTTACTAAAGTTTGGAATTGACTGACTGATATCTATATTTCATGTTCTGAATGATGATAGATTTAAATGAGAACTCTAGCTTTTCAAAGTTATTTTTGAATTGCTGTTAAATTTTTAACCCTTTTCTGATGCGTGATCCTTTCAACCCTTCTCTGGCGCGTGATACATTCAATTTTAATTTCATATCTTTCTAAAATGAATTTCAGTAACGATACGATAATCTGGAAATAGATTATCATTATATTTTTCACGCTCACTTTTTTTTTGATTGCGGTGCGATTTTTTTTTATTCTGACAGTTCATTTTGGTAATGTATTTGATTTTATGAAAAATCTTAATTTTTTGTTACAGTGTTTCCTTTTTGTTTTTTATCTGCAGGAAATACTAACAGAATGTTTTAAATTCTTGTACTCTTCTAATTTAGCAGCTGACATTATTTTGCATTGAAATTCAACGGGATAGAAAATTCAACCAGCAACAATCTATCAAAACTTATTTAATAAGCAAGTTTTCTGGAGCAGTGTGCTTAATCATAAATTTGTGTTTTCTCTAACCAATTGTTCTTGAGTAATGATAAAAATGAGAAGTGACATTCTATAGATATAACGTAATGAATCTTAGCCGTTCTTGTAAAGAGAACTCATGTTAAGTCCAGACAGCTTAAAATTATTTTGTGAATATTTATAGCTTCGTAGTAAAAGTAGCATTTTGAATTGCAAATGCAAATATATTTTTCAAAAGAAGGTAGTACAGATCTCGAATAATCGTACAAAATGTCACAAAAACCTAAGAAAGGAAATAATGAAAAAATGAATCAGAGTAACCTGAGGCTTAAGGCAAGCTCTGTAACCTCCGACGTCAGTATTGAAGGATTCACCATTGATGAGACAGAGATATTTATTTTTATGTGGTTCAATAAATTTATCACATGGTTTATGTTGATGTTTCGTCTTCCTAAAGAAATTTAGAATATTAGCATCTGTGCGCATTACTTTTTTTTAATTGTTTGAATGTTTACGAAAGAAAGGTAATGAAGTATTGTGAATTTGGTTCACTGTTTCTTTTTCTTAGAAAAATCCACTAAAATTGTTTAAAAGCTTGGGAACCCTTGTTTAGCAAACGAGTTCAAGTAGTCCCGGTACCCTGGGGTAGCCCTCCAGGGCGGTCGGAAGGCAGCGAAACCGGTGACACAGGGAGGAGGGGGCAACCTTCCGCTGCGAAAAGCTGATTACACGGAACGCTGAAACGTTGAGCCTCTTTGCGTCGTCAGGTAGAATTACTTTCGCTACCGCGAAACGTTTGCCGTCTCTTACTGTAAAACCTGTTTCTGAATACATTGAAGTATATGGAAATCTTTCCTGTCTCTCCAAAGCGAGACCATTTGCATTCTATGACAGCTGCCATGTTGCGTTTTCTCTTCAGACTCGTTCTAGTAGAGCCTAGAACTCCGACGAGCATTCCAACAAATTGTTTCTAACCGTTTGGCGTAGGGACTGTGAATGCATTTAATTTATATGTTTACTTCACAAAATTTCCGTGTAAGGAATTTGAAATTGCTTTCTAAGATAATCAAAGGAACCCTGAACAGTGTTGTAATATATTGTATTCCATCATGTAACTGTTTCCTTTATTATTTATCATTTAGCTTGGGCTATTACATGAAATATAATAATCAATACAATTTCTTCAAAATTAAACGTGTTAAAATAATATAATTGCTTCAAAATCAAAAGATGCAATAAACACAAAGGAAGAATGTAGAAATAGGAGTTAAATGTAATCAAATGTTTACGTCTAATTTATTGATAAATGCTAGAGCATCTTTGTTGGTTTCAAGAAGTCACACTAGCTTTCGGTGAAGGGATGCACATTCTCCTTCATTGAATGATATTGAAATTTCATAAAAATAATAACGAAGCTATGGGTTTATTTTCAGACCATTAGAGACGAAGAGAACGAAAGCTACTCTGGGAATAAGGGGTACTAAGGGAATGTCAACTGCTGATGATTGTTTAGGCAGTTACCGTCAATGATGTACACAACGCTATGTAATGAATATGTAGGTTGAGCGTTGAATAGTATGGTATGAAGATTGTCGGTATCAGTGCTCTGTCACAACTTTCAAGAAAAATGTGCCTATATAAGGAAAGTGTAATGTTTTCGCAGATCGCAAAGCAAACATTACAATAAGATTCTGGTATTTTAGTGTTAATAATTTTACCTTATTTTATTAAAGCCGTATACTCAGCAAGCAAAGAAAGGAAATTCTTTAAAACTCATGTGATATTTTTTATAATTAGAAACACAAATTAAATTTTTACTCTAACATGTACCCGTGAAGGTATGTATGGTGCTTTTGATCCATCAACAATTGAATTGTTTCCTCGAATTTATAACTTTGTTCAAAATACATATCTCTCTTGTAGTAATGAACATGTCACAACTCTATTGAGTGCCGTCAAACTCTTATTGTTTATGCATGACCTGATGTGTCCCACATGACAGTGACATGTTTATTGAGTGGATACATATTCGGAATTTCAGAATCGAGGGTTTAATGAGTAATGGTCATTCGTCTTTTGTTTTATGATTTATGAGCTTGAGCATTCTAGATCTTCTGGGGATTTTCTCTCTTCAAATAATCTGCCTCGTTTTTTTGTATTTCTTCATCTTTTAAAACTTTTATTTAAAATAATATTTACGGACTTGATGTCTGAGAGAGGACTCGTGAAGTAGTATTTTTCTTTCATTTATAAAAATGTTTTCATTACAACTCCCAAGTTCGAAATCTCTCGTTAAGCATTCACCCTGCCGGCGTATGCCGCATCCGTTGCCATTTTCTCCACCGGCTTCCCGTAGAAGGTATTAAATCGCATTTTGTGGTCTGAGGCGTCTCCGGTCTTATGCGATCATGTTCTCCTCACCCATCACCTTCTCTGATTGCGGGCGAGAGGCGCATGTCCCCGATATTGCAGTGGCGGGGGTGGGGTGGGGGTTGGGGGCGTCAGGCGCCCACAAAGGGTCACGTCGCGCGCAGGCCAAGGGAAGCCACCGGCGGCGGCGGGAGCGGTAGCACGCTCTGCGCATCAATTGGGGGCCAGCGGGCTGGGACGACAGAGGGGACAGGTGGACAATCGGAGGGAGGAAGGGAGAAACTTTGCAAAGGTACGTTGAGGGTAATTAAGGAATGAGAAAAGGTTAATACAGATAGATAGATAGATAGATAGATAGATAGATAGATAGATAGATAGATAGATAGATAAATAGATAGATATTTATTATTTCTGCTGGTAGGTTTATGCAACCTGGTGGCAGAATATAATTTATAAACATTAATATTAGGAATATTAATACAATACAATTTTAATTTAAAATAATAATAATAATAATAATAATAATAATAATAATAATAATAATAATAATAATAATAATAATGTATTTGGTGTTATTGGCTCGGTAGTCCGACTTCACCGGCCAGCTATAATAATAATAATAATAATAATAATAATAATAATAATAATAATAATAATAATAATAATAATAATAATAACAATAATGATAATAATAGTAAAAATAATAATATCAATGCAATAAAAATAGCATTAACTCTACATTTTAGTGCTATCCTATACAGATATATTTAACTAATAAATACACGATTTTTGTTGTTGCAGTTATGTCGTAGGTTTTCATGTAGGAAAATATACAACGCAAATCTATATTATCGCACAATTGAATACTAAATTTTGTTGAGTAATATGTTGTAGTATATCTTTAGCATATTAAAAATTTTATCGCTATTTGGTGTCCACTTCGTCTGTATTTTTATAATTTTAATTTGTTGGCTATTTTCCTGTTTTGTTTTAGTATCATTTGGCCATCTGTTAGATCATCAAGTTTCCATTATTTCTGCAGAATGTGAGAGTTAAATCAAAAAATGTTTTAACTTTGTACACTATTGAAGGACTTCTCGTAAAAATAGCATTCGTCTAAAAATCCAATTTATGTGAGAAAAAAACCGTCCACTTTCCTAACTCACCTTCCTAGTACCCCTATTTTTCTTTGTTTTCTTTGGGATTGGTAGACTTTAGGCCGAGTCGATATTGTTCTCTGATGCAAAGCGTTCGCACTTCAAGGTGGTATCATTAACTCCATTGCTCAATTTTAAACTAATCAGTTTTTGCGAGAAACCTTTCAATTGCAATAATTGCTTCGGAGAAGAAAACTCTAAATACGAGGGTATTATATGCGATTTAATAAGTTTTCCCTTGAATTATCGTCATTATTCTGAATGTACTGAGCTTCCAATAAGTTCACATATTTTTTTTCGACACGCTTGAAAGTATTTCTACGAAATTTTCCTTGTTAACTTTCAATCAAGAAGCAAAGAACTTAGATTTAAACTTCTTTATCACATCCGTTAAACATCAATTATCTGCGTCGTCAGAAACCCTACGCAACTGGGGCACCTGAGTAATTCAAACGAAAACGAGAAAATTGTACCCCTTCCTCTCTCTGAAAAAAAAAGTTTCAAAAGTTCCAGCGAAGCCAAGCCGTGTCGCCAGAGCTTCTGGGGTCAGGTAGCGCCACCCGCCCACCCGACGGAGTGTTCCGAACTTCGGCGTTGCTTCCCTCAAAGCGCGTCCAATTACCTGACGGTGCCCTCCTGCTCTCGGCTATCTGCACACGCGCGCATCCTGCTGAAAGTTTCGTAATAACCCTTCTGCGATTGGCTGATTTTTTTCCGCTAATTATTCTCATTTGTTTCACGTGGCGTGTTTGACGAACGCGCGCCGCATGGGGGTAACCGGGAACCGCGTTGCGCACGCGATTCGATCAGCGGAGGTGGGGCCGGTGCAGCTCGCTCTCTCCCTGTGATGTGGTTCGTTTTTATTGCGTGTTGCACAGGTGTATTACACAGGACACTGGACGCTCCTCCTATCTGCGAGCTGGCTCGTCAAAAATCTCCTGTCTGATCAGAGACTGTGTGGCGGATATGCGCTTTTGTGAGCCGGATATGTAAATTGCAGAACGTGAACTCAATGCGAGGGGCATTCAATGCGCTAATTACTCGTGGCGCACGTGGGTGTAACACGCCTTGACATGTGTTTGTGGATGCGCTGCAATTATGAAACATACGAAATGTATTGCATTGACCTATTGTGATTCGATATTGCATCATGAGGACAATATTGTATCTCGCTTGGTAATCGGAGCGCTTGGCACAGATGTTAAAGTATCTTCAAAGTCAAACTGCAAATGAGGTGAATTACCGTCAAATACTTTCAATGTTGAAATAATAAATGTTGATTGTATAATAAATTTGAAGATATTTCACCGAGAGCATTGTAGGTGCAATGCATTATTTAGAGGGAGATGGATTACATTTGCCTGTAAGGACGCATCAACCTCTCAGGGTTATTAGAGGTAGATCAGAAAATTTCTGGATCTTAATTCCAATATTAAATCCACAATATTCGAATCGTTCATGCGTAGAACTGTCAGCAACAATGCCATAAATTTAGATAACATAGTACGAGAAGAAACTCTGTTTAATTGTGAAGGTGTAACAATCTAATTTACGGATATATTTAAGGCAATAAAATGAGCTACTAATGTAGACCTATGCAAAAATGAAATATATCTGCATTTACCACCACGAGTATTCCAAGAATCAAAATGGACTACATCACTTCTTTTAATATTGAATGGCGTTTTAGCCAGGACCCAGCAATATTTAAATGGGCTTAAATACATTCAAGAAACTCAAAATTCTATTATGGTGATGGTGGAAATTTACTATTCCTCACCTACTTATACATAAAATGAAGTCTTTAAGGTATTAAATTATCTAGTTATTTGAGAGATTACGTTAATTACTTTAAATCTTTCGCAAAATCTATGTTTCTTATTTATTCACTTGACAAATAATGTACGATAAGACGTATTTTACCGTTGATAAATTCGAAAAACAACGTCATAGACTGTAATTTATTAGAGAATATATTAACATTTGCGTAGAATGTGGTACACCCATTTCATTACACTCCTGTAAGAACACACAAATCAAGATATTCCAGCTAAACCTTAAATAGACAAACGACTAGAAAACCGGTCGACCTGTATAAAGCGCTGAATATATAGGACACGTCGCCCCCGTTTTCGCATGTTGTTGTTATTTCGCGCAGTAACTTCCATCTGAATCACTTGAGCGCAGCGTCGCGACAGCTCGTGGCTCCATTCGCTCGGTGTAACTGCGCTCGCATTCGGTGGGGGTCGACGCGACGCGACGCGGGGCGTGACGTCACGGGGCGTGGCGGCGGGGGGCGGGGCGGGGCGTGGAGGAAGGGGCGAGGGGCGGCACGGGGCAGGGCGGTGGGGTGCGGGGGGCGGGGCGGGGCGTGGAGGAAGGGGCGGGGGCGCCACGGGGCAGGGCGGGGGGTGCGGGTGCGGGGCGGGGCGTGGAGGAAGGGGCGGGGGCGGCACGGGGCGCTATGCGCGCTTGAACGCGCCGCACGTCGCTCCTGGGAGACCGCGCTTTGCATTCCCTGACGACGCGGCGACGGCGACGACGGTGGCGGTGAGGCGGCGGTGTGGGGCAACAGCGCGGTGCGGAATGGAGCAGTTCCCGCCCCAACTGAGAACGCCCATGAGCGGACGGGTGGCTGGGAGTGAGAAGCAGCAGAAGAGTGGGGAAGAGGGAGGGGGAGCGTGTTGTAAATGTAGGCGAGCGCAGGTCGGAGCTGGGGATAGGCACAGCGAGTAGTTGAGGTGAGAAAAGGTAGGGCGAAAACGAGAGAGGGAATGCTGGTCTGATGTCAGCGAGTGAGTTAGCAGAAAGTGGAGTGGGAGAGGATGCGAGTGAAGACGCGGTGGGAGATGGTAGAAGCGGAAAAGACTTGGAATAGAGAAGACTCGGTTTAAGGGAGTCGAGAGTGAGAGATTGCGACCGGGAACAAGCTGTATTAGAAGTCGGAAGATTTCGTTGACTGATTGATGCTTTCGTGTTTTATCGCGGAAGGTGGCGGTGTTCTTTACCCACTAAATGGTGAGGTCCGGGACCGACTATACATCGGCTTGGTGTGTTTTCCCCACCCAGGTACCGGGAGTGGTGACTCAGTGATGTCATCAGCTGATGTCACTGCAGTGCCTTTGACCGGAAGGTCCTAGAGTTGAGTCCCGAGGGCGGCAGGATTTTCGATACTACCTTTTTAGCTAGGGTGAATTCAGTCACTGTCTGGAGGAGAATTTTAGCGGCCGGCTGCTCTAATCGGTAGCTTTCCGTGGATCCTCCGATCAACACCAGACGAATGCCGGAGCAGTGCCCTAACAAACGAGCCACGGACCGTGCGCGGTCTTTCCTTCCTCTTCCTTGCCCTATACTCACCCCTTACACGCACAAACACATTTACACGAACTTGCACTACACTACTGCACATGCCGGAAGACCGGTCAGGGTCTTAGAACTTGTCCCAGCTGGGGCGTTGCCCTGCTGATGATAGATTCCTGGTTGGGGAAAACCTGGTAGTTCGGCGCCAGATCTCGCCATTGGGGGAAGATCACAGCCACCTCTCGATGGAAAACATGCACTTCACTTATGGGACTAATGACCTCAGTAGTTGACGTGCCCGGAAACCCTGACAATCAATCAATCAGTCCCATCCAGTTATCACAGTTATCACGTTTGGCTGATGGCAAGACAAAAAGGCTGCCGGTAAAGGCGGACTGATGGCTGAAGCAGGTAGGCGGTGAAGGTGCACGGGGTGAGGCTGCGTGGAGGGCGGGCAAGTTGGAATTGAGGGTAACTTGGCCATAGAGAAAAGATTGATACCTCTTTAGTCTATGCCGCAGCAATATAAGAGTTACGCGCTGAAGGATACGGTTGGAGAGTCTCAGGAATCTGAATGATTTTCAAAATGTTGAAATGAAGTTAGCATTGTCCTATGAGTAGAGAAAATTGATTCTTCACATATTCGATGAATTAGATGCGAGAAAAACAATTGATTACCAAACGAGCTTCAGTTTATAGTTAATTTCTGGCCTACCAATCACGTTGAAAGAAATAGAAGAGGTCAGTCTTCTCTCAGATTTCGGCAAAAGTCGGTAGAAAGTCGGTGCACTGTCTACTGACTTATGCCAAGAGCAGCGAGACTGATGATGACGGTAAAGCCGTCGAAAGCCGGCTATCTGAATAAGAATACTATATTGACGAAGATGATCTCTTCTATTTCTTCGTATAAGAACGTCAACAACATCGAATCAGAAATCCCATAATTCACGTTGAAAGACAAAATTGTTTTCCAATAATTATTTTATTCGAATTTTAAGTTCTTCGAAAAGGGTTACTTTGCTTTTATGGTCTCAGTTTGCTTACAGCGAAGAATTGCCAAGTTTTCCGAAAACTTTTATCAATTCTTGGAGGATTCATTATGAGAAATCTACGATACATTAACTATACTAAATACTGAATGGCATACCATTCTTGAATTTAAAACTGACAACAGGAAAGTTTTCCATTTGATCCAAAGCTACAATCCAACTTACTATTTGTCAGAGGATTAATGAAGGGAATAAAAATATTATCGGGTTCTTTTAATCAATTCGGGTGTTAATGAATCAATCATCGTGTATCTGTTTTCAGATTTTATAAAAAATGAAAACTGGACATAAAAAAGGTAAATAAATGTAAACAAGTCTTTTCATACCAACTTGCTTTGATATGTTTGCTTGTTACCGGTACATTTTGTGAATATAAAAAGCTGATGGTTTTTTAGATGTACAGATTACTTTGAAGAGTTGCATTTATTTCGCAAAATTTTGCATATGGTGCGGCATGATATATTAGTAAATAGGCGAACGGTGAGAAAAAGAAAAAGAGAGGGACTGAAAAAAAAGAAGGCAAACAACAAAAAAAGACGTGCGACAATAGCACACGCTTTCTCACATTATTTCTAACTTTCGTAATTTTCAAAAATTCAGAGAGTTAAAGGAAAATGTGTCCTGCTCCATTCTTTTAATGTTTCATTGTTTAATTCATGGAAAAAGTAAAGAAAGAATTTGGGGTGTTTTTTGAGAAAAAGTTTTACTTTATAAATTGCGTTAATTTGAAGCATAAATTGCGCGAAATCTATTTTAAAAAATGTGCATTTTTTAAAAATGTGACCTATGACACATTTCATTTCAAACAAAAATGTTTGTCTTTAAATTTGTAGTTTTGCCATGTTTCCTTTTTTCAATTTATGATAATGCAGAGTTCGCCGGAACTAGGACTAGCGCCACATTTTTTAAAGGTCCATTGGTAATACGAGGAGAAAAATTAAGGAAAAAATTTGGAGACGTTTATGAGGAAATAATTGTTTAGAAATTGCCTAAAATTTACGCAAAAGTTAATTAAATCACTCATATTTTCGAAAAATGTACATAACGATATTTCGAGATGTCTTTGAACTAAATGTTTTATTAAGAAAAAATCGCTATCTTCAATATTGTAATTGCATGAAGACGCCGAAAACATTTAACTTTTGCAATTTTCGGAAAATCAGACATTTCAACGAAAATGACATCTGGGTCATTCTTTTAAGTGTCTTTTACACTATCCAATGGCAAAGTGAAACAAATGGAGTCGTTTTGAGGACATTTTGAAAACGTAATGGATGTTTGAAATAAAGTATCCTCCAAAATCAAAATACCCGTTTGAAGCTCTCAGAGCCTTGGTTCCTTTAAATCGAACGAGGAACATCATGTTGGGAGAAAATCGGCTGAACGGTTTAGACGCTAGCGTTGACCACACACAGACGGATGGACGGACAAACGGACGGACGGACAGACACACGTATTGGTATCAATCTAGTTTTCAATATCAAGGGCCCACAAAACAGGGATTCCTTCTACACATGTTAAAGGAAGTAATTTGCTATATTTAGGGACAAGATTTACCAACTTTTGCATTACCAGGGCTCGGCAATGAGAGCTTTTCTGTCCTTTTTTGCAGTTTTCCGGCGCAGGATTACAGTTCATTCATACAAAGTAAGGGAGAGAAGTCAAATTATATCTAATTTACTCTGAGACAGTGCTAATGATTATTATGAGTGTAGTAAAAATGAAAGTACAACGTCTTCCTTTGAACATATATTTACGCTCCTTAATCTGTAATGACCATATGGCTTAATGACATTTGTGTTTCCTGACCTTGATATTAGAATAAATTCTCTTTCCATCTCTCTACTCCAATCATATTTTAAATATAGTATTGCATTGACATTACAAATGTTATAAATGTACTCGTCATTTGATATTAGAAATTCCACACTAAATGGGATTGGTTTTTCAAATAAATGAATGCATAAATGTTGTTTTCAATTTACATAAACAGCTTATCTGGCGACAGAGTAGGAATTCAGAACGCACTATTGAACACAACGGTCAAGAGCATCATCCCTTGATAGGCTTTGAGAGTAAATAGGTCTCTTTTATTTCTACCCTTCAGTAAAAAATAACAGCGGTATATACGGTATTAACAGCGGTTATTACGGTATTAACAGCGGTAATTATGTATCTTATGTTACTGTATTATTTTGTATTGTGTTACTGTATTATTTGCATTTGTTGTGTTTTTATATTGTATCTTATATTATCTGTTCTATCAGAATTTATTTATAAGCTATTTATAAGAAGTTATTTGCGTCGTGAATATACTAGGCAATTTGTAATAAGTAAATCCTGTAAAAAAAATTACGAATAAAATTGAACTGAAATTGAATTTCGGTATTACTCATGCTATTCGTACCACAAACCGGGTCGCGCGCACGGGGTCTAGACTAGTAAGGTACTACGACGACGACGTCTGTCCGCAACAAATGCCGAGCTCCTCCCGCAGTCATGCAGAGGCAGCGTAATAGAGATGCCTCGAGTGTGGAAGAGAACTTCCTAATTGCGCGCGATTATATTCCAGACGCGGTTAAATCCCTCATTTTAGTTGAGCGGAGGCTCAGAAGCACGCGGACGGCACGGCGTTGGGAAGCCCGCAGTCGAAAATGTATTGCCCCGCCAGCGTTATTCGGTGTACACTGTGGGCGAAATCCCTTCTCAAGGGACGATAATGCTCGACTTTACGAACTTGCCGACTTGTAGTTGGGAGTATGGAATTGAAACCATTGGGCCGAGTAATGGTCTGTGTAAGAAAAGTTGCAAATCATATAATTGTATTGACATAGAGTGTTGCGTACGTTTTGCGTGTACGTACTATACATGATAACAAGTAAAACATTTTCATGGAATAACGGTTTACGTAACCAATCTACTAGTAAAATTCAAGAAAGGAAGTAACGTATAGTGTTTATTCTTGACTTGTGAAATTCATATTCGTAACAGACGCTTCAATTGAATCTTCCATCACATCCTCTAGGTTCGAGTTCCTACGGTGCACAATTTTCGACTCCTTTGAACGGACACAGTCCAGATGAGAATTCTAGATCCCAGCTTCTCCGAACGGTGGTTTTTGTGTTCTTGTTAGTCTCAGGCGGATGCCCGGGCACAACCCTAAACAATGAGTCAAGGTCCATGCGCGTTTCTTCCTAACGATGTATTTACATGCTCAGATGGCAAGATCTTCCATACTGCGTTCGCGTGTGGGCTGTTGATTGAGAAAATATACGAAAGCGTTGGAGATTCGGGAGGTAGACTCAAGTTGCGCGAGCCCAGAGATACACATGCCTTGTTGATTGTTTTTTTTCGGGTTTCCGGACGCGTCAACTGCTTTGGTCATTAGCCGTTAGTGTAGTGCATGTTTTATCTCGGGAGATGGCGGTGATCTTTCCCCGCTGGATGGCGAGATCCGGCGTCGACCTATCGTCGGCTAGAGGGGTTTCCCCCTAACCAGGACTCTCACACCAGCGGGGCACCGCCCCAGCCGGGACAGGCTCTAAGCTCCCGACCGGTCTCCCGGCATATGTGGTAGTGTAGTGCATGTTAGTGTAAGTGGGTGTGTAAGGGGATAGGATAGGACAAGGAAGAGGAAGGACAGATCGCGCGCGGTCCGTGGCCCGTTTGGTAGGGTACTCTCCGACATTCGCCTGATGTTGATCGGAGAAACCACGGATAACTACCGATCAGAGTAGCCGGCCGCTAGAATTCTCCTCCAGACAGCGACTGAATTCGACCTAGCTGAAAAGCTAGTGTCGAAAATCCTGCCGCCGCCAGGACTCGAACCTAGGTTCTCCCGGTCAGAGGCGCTGCAGTGACATCTGTTGAACTGAACTACTGCTTCCGGTCACATGTCTTGTTGAGTAACTTAATTAAAATAGAGAAAAAACTGTACATATTTTATGATAAAAATATTACTATTTTTCATTCATTTTAGTTTCAATGCTTTTTTTCTTTTTCATGTAAGTTTTTCTCGAGTTTAATACAGTTTTTTTGTGTTTTTATAAATTAATCAATAATATTTCCGATTTCTTTGAACGTCAAAATTGTTCTTCGCAGAACAACGTGTCTCAGTTTTCATATTAGAGAAAATATTATTTCATAAATTTTTGGGATAACGTCAACGTGAATAAAAATATATACCTAGGGTTTGAAGATAAATTACATTTTACAACTTTTCTTTATGTTGTAAGGGTCCTTCCTTTCAATTTATTTCTTATTCTTTTTATGATCCTCGTTCTGTATAACCATAAAATTCTCAATGTTTTTTTAATGAAGAGTTTCATACGCAAAGACCTACAATAATGAAGAGAATACCAATAATAAGAGTAATAAGTAGGTAGGCCGCTCTGCGATCTACAAGAACTAGACAAATTTTCAGAAAAAGCTACAGAGCCGTCACAAACCTTGGATTCAATTAGGTTACTTTTGAGACGCGCCAGCATTTTCTTGTAGTCACAAAGTCCAGCATTTTTCTTGTAGAAAAAGGATTTAATATTTCAAACTGAAGGAAATTAAGCGTTATTTTGAATGAAAATGTAAGAGCTCTGTCCCCTTGGAATCACAATTTCACCCACCGTGCACAACTTCTGGCCTCTCCCCGTCGTTACCTGCCTGAGCTGACAGTTCTCTGCTGTATGCTAATGCCGCGCCGTCGCCTCGTTTCGCCCGTTGGGGAGCGACGCGACGCGACGCGGCGAGACGCGGTGGGGCTCTGCGAGGTGAGGCTCCCTCGCCGTGGAGTTAAATTCTCGATAAACTAGAGAAAAAGGCACCGCATAATAAGCCTATTGTCTGCCTTCAGCCGTATTTCGCGGCGGGAGGTACATGACAGCGGGATGTCGGAACCAGGGACGGGGCGGATTGCCCGTAATTTCGTGCCCGAGAAGTTGAGAGCGAGTTTCTCTCGCGTTTCGTCTGGATCAGACCTGGGAAGCCTTTCTTCAACTTTGTAGTCGCAAATGCCCCGTTGAGAATCGATGTTGTCGAATACTAGAGTTGCTGAGACTTTCCTTCGATTTTCAGGGACCTCTCTGAAGAAACGAGGGAAATTAGATTTTGGTTAATTGATGATTTCTGTAAAGTTTTTTTTTTGTCGCAGAATTTTTAAATTTCCCCTTTAATGAGCTTCCTTTCGTAAGTGGTGGGTACTCTACATTTACTTTCTTTAATTTTTTCTCCAAAACTTATTAGGTGTTCTCATTTATTTTTCGGACGGCTGAATGAGACACTGCATTTATTTTTTATCAGATCATTGCTTCCTAGTTCCTTGCATTCCTTGGAAACCTCTACCTAGAGCAGGAAGCGGGTACAGAGAACAAATAATGTTGTTTTGGTACAATTGTTTTACAAGTACACGTGGAAATACTGAAATGGTAATTTCAGATCATTGCCGGTTGTGGAGAAGGGTTTTTACACCTTGCACGAGATCTTCAGCCAAGAAGGCTTGTGAAGAATCATTAACCTAATTCTACATTATTGTAAATTAATTATAAATAATATTAAATATTTACTAAAAATTGTAAATTAGCAAAAGAGTTATAGAAAAAAGCACGAGTACTCAAAATTATTATTTTTATTATTACAATTATTATTTTTATTATTTAATGATCTGCATAAAGGGATCCAACAACGTTATTTGTTACTTTCTTAGTTTATAGAGGCACTCTCTTCTTCTACGTATACGCATGCATGGCGTATGTCCATCTAGAAGGCGGCGACCTGACAGCAGCGGAAAACATCAAGTAAAGGAAAAACAAATACGTACGGCGTATTGTCGATCTGTGTAGCCTAGTCACTAGCGCTTAACTCTCTCGGTTCGAAGGCGAGTTAGAACCCGTCCTTGGACAAGATGTTTGCTTGTGGATTGTGGCACGGTGTGGGTCTTCCAATTACCATTCACTACCTTCTTCCTTCTATTCCAATCAGAGATAACCTCCCCCACAATTGATTTCAAGAACGCCAAAGAACTGGCTGAGACAGGTCAACAGGTTGCGAAAAAACCAAAGAACTGGCTGAGACGAGTCAACTGGTTTGGAGAAAAACAAAGAACTGGCTGAGAGGGTCTAGAGCCATCTCCAGCTCCAGAAAAGAGGGAGGTTGTTCACCCCGGCGAAAGCACGAGGGGAAACGAGGAAGGGCGGAAGAAAGTGGAAGTATCATGGAGGGTCTTGTCCTATAACATTCTAGAGAAAAGGAGATACAGCCCTGATGACTGTGTCAGTTGACATTCCGAAAGGTTAAACCGACCTAATAAGAAGCATACCCTGCAGTAGTTGGGAAACAATTTAACTATGAACTTATTTTGTATTAGTTCTAAGTTCTACTCTAAAAAAAAGTGTGTACTTGTGAAATGTTTGTGAATGTAAGAAAGTGCAGACCATCATGTGACGAATTGGTCAACAAATTCGATCGGTGACACCATGATTAAATGGTATTTCAGTCATTGGTGAACTGGCCGTCGGTTTCATGAAGTCTCATGAAGTTTCATGAAGCCTAATTGTGAAATGTATAGAATGTAACAAAGTGATCGTCCTTTCCCCACACATCAACTTACGAGTTCCGGTTGACCGCGGCGAACCCCAATCCGACCAGTCACATTCGTTAACCCTCCGCAGAAAATCCCCAACGAAATTTCCAACCCTTCCCACCGAATACCTCAGATCGACGCCACATTTAATTACACGTCTCCATATCCCACGTTACACGCTCGTCAACTAAACATCTGCTAATTGGTTCCCTAATTGAAGTTGTAAATTGAAAGTGAACCCATTTACGAGATATGACGCCTGGCGGGCAGTTTTAATCACGTAAATCAGAGCGGAGCGAGACCGAGAGATTAATCGCAGGCGACGGCGAGAGTTCGCGGGCCCGCAAGACGACGCAGGGAGGGCGCCGGCAGAGCGCGCGCGAGTGCTGGCTCCAGACTCAGATTTATTATATGCTCTCGCCCCCCCCCCCCGGGGTTTTCGACTTCTGCTAATTTACGGGTCTCCCGCGGCGTGGCATTCGCGGCGCGCCACTGGTTCGGGAACATTTATAAAATGGTGGCTCCGATAGGTAGTTAGGAAGTTGGACCGAGTATGTAATATTTGCGCCGCATACAGCCACGCTCTGATGATTTGCGCTTAGCTTGGTCCAGAGGAGTACGTTGTCTTGTATAAAATATATTGTGAATGCCTCAGGCGTGGAGATATGATATTGTTTTCGTCTCGTAAGTTTGATAGTTTTGTTTATGTGAAGTTTAAGTTGTTTACAGGTTGTGCTCGAACTTCACAAAAAGGGAACGTTGGAAATTTACTCCGTGCAGGAATTTTCATTGACAATGTAACGTATTACTCTAACTAAAATTGCCATACTCTTTGAATTTCTGTGTAATTTATAAAGATAATAGTTTAGTACTAGAACTAAATGCGTAAATTTTACGCCTGCTGCATTTCATTTTTAAATTTAATTTTATTTTTTGCCTTGAAAACCATTGTATTTATCATGTTTAGATGTTTCACTAGGTATAATATATTTCTTAATTTAAAAAAAAATTATTTAATATTGAACTTGTGCAGTACACGGGTTCATTTCGACTTCCACATGCTAGTACGCGTAAAAGCGCCAAATTATGCTGTGCCCTTCTTGCAGTTATTACTAATCGTCTCTTCCGGTTATTGCAAGATTTCCTGTAAGATGATATGGGTCACACATACACACATCCATAATTAGTTCGTGTTGTTTCATTTATCAGCCGACTGTGATTAACGCCCCCAAGAAAAATGCAACAGACCTTTCACAACACGCGATTGTTTCTAAAATGTTTCAGATGTATTTCTCCTTTCGAGGGAATTTTTAGCGCTTTCAAACTATGATGAATAGTATTTAATTCGTACACGCATTTCTAGAATGTTTATCGCAGTATCGTTGTTGTCTTAAAATTATTCGGCTCTTTCGAAATATACCGAATGACATTTCGGAAGGCTTGAGGAAAACGCCAATGACGCCAGGTCCGACGCCAATTGCCAGATCCAACGAAGAGTAGAAAGTACCATTGAAGTGGACATTACCCATAAGGGAAAGAAGAGAAAATATTTCAAATAGTACACTTGGAAACTTAGAAGCTGATTGTGTAGCTCAATTCTTTTAATAACATCGTCTGTTATACCAAGCGCGTGGTTTTGCTTTGCGTTTTTAGTCCTTAAATATTAAACATATGTCTCGAAATATAAATGGATATAAATATTAATAAATATCAAAAATATTAAATAAGTAAAGAAATCAAGTAGCACAACCAAATATTGAGTTATTGACACAGAGACCAATTGATAATAAAAAGGTGTGCTAAGAGACATCCTTGACTGGAATAAGCAGAACAGAATTTTGAAAGTTCTAGTTCTAGAGGCCATCAAATTCTAACATGATTTAGGGCGGGAGATGGATATCAGTACAGTGAATTTGTCTGCCATGTTTTAGAAATTGAGATGTCACTAAAATTATTAAATGTTTTCCTCGTAAACGGCCTGACTTTGTAACATCATCTTGACTTTGAAACTTTAGATATAAATGATGTAATAAGATTATTGAGAAGTATATTTAGAGTAAATTGGGGAACATAACTAGACAAAAATTTCACAAAGACTGACATTCTGTGAAACCATTTGACAAAACACCACACATAACACTTAAAGAATAACCGTCTATACCGGCTATAAGTCGTGAATAGATGTGGGATTCAAATTAAATGTTGACATCCTCTTCAAACATTCAAGTGAGCCCCGAACCTCAAATTCGTACCAAACGTTAGAAGCTGAAGATCATCCTATAACGCACTTTCTTGTAATGAAATATTGTCCATATAGTAGAAATTAGTTGAGTTTTGTTGATTTAACTTATAGCCTAGACACAAAAATTGTTACATTTTGTGTAACGAAAACTCTTTCCAAAGAACGCAGGTATTCAATTCCGATTCATTATGAAGTTTCAACTGAATATGCAAACTTTTTTTTGAAAAGTTATATTACAACAATATGGAGTTTGAGAAGTGTTAAGCAGTATTGTGAATAAAATATCCTTCTGTTAAATCAATTATTTACTTAATTACTGAATTTCACATTATAAGGTAAAAGACAGTGATGCATGCGGTACATGGGTTCGAGTCAACGTGATGTTGAAAGCCATCTATTTAAAGTCATCTATGTTAGAATGTTAGCATATCCTTACTTTTGAAACTGTTGAAAATAAAAAGTAACCTCTTCTTTAACCTTCTGACAATTTGATTTGCAAGTTAACAACGTTATAGATGATTTAAATTAACGTGACAATATTTAATTACAAATTAATATCGATAAGTACCGATTATTCAGAAACATAAAATTAATTCCTTTACATTAATCTCAGTTGAATATCCCAAACGAAATGAAGTCGTTCAGTCTCGATAATCCATGTCAAACAGCGTTACCTCTTATCATCAATAATCAAAATTTGAACGCTGTTAGTGTACTTCCCTTATTCAAGATGGTATCTTCCTTAAAGAACACACAACTTATTAGCCGAAGTTCGCCGAGATCGCTACCTACCTCCTCGCCAAATGATGTCGCGGCCGTCTCAGAATCGTCGGGGTCCCCGGCGTGGCGCGGCGCGGCGCTCGCGGTCGGGCCCTAACTTCGTAGTCGCATCGACGAAATCCTTCAGTGGAAGCGCGCGCCGGGCGCTGCTCCTGCAGTCCCTCGGGAGAGCACAGGAGGCGCAAGACGGGCGGAGACGGGGCCTAAGGTGGCGACGGACGGACGGATGGGCGGGGTGGGGCGGGAAGGAGGGACAGGGAGGCTGGAGGGAGGATTTGGGAAAGGTGCAGGGGAGAAATGGGTGAGGTAAGGTCAGGGAGAAACGAACGGAGCAGGGAGAGACGTGGAGTGGCAGACAAAGGCCGACTGGCGTGATAATGGAGGGTCGTGTGTGCTGTAGGAGGTGCGGGAAAAAGTAGGAATGGAAATGGCGGGGTTATGGCAAGAAAGGGAGCAGATATGCGGCGAGTGGGAGAGATGCAAGGTAAAATTCTGGGGTTATGGGTACGAAACGAAGAAGAGCTGGTGACGTGGAACAGCAAGCAGGTAGGAGAGGGCGGGCGGAACCCGGAGTTTACGCATGAGCTGTGAAAGGGACGGAGCGAAGAGGGGCGGGGCGCGAACGGATTCTGATCGAAAGAAGCAGGGAGAAAGGGGTGAGGTGGGTCAGGAGGAACGAGCGAAGTGAGCGAGAGGACGAGGAGGGCAGACAAAGACTGGACTGGTGATAGTGGAAGGTAGTGCTATGAGGCGCGGAAAGGATGGAAATGGTGGAGTTGGTAAGAAAGGAGCAGGAAGTGAACCAGTGGGAAGAGGGAAGGCTGAAATCTGCATGGGAACGTGGTACTGAGGCGAAGGAGGAGAAGAGCTGGTGACGAGGAAGAGGAAGCAGGTAGGGAGAAGGTGGGTGGAACCCGGAGTTACGCTTGAGCGGGAGAGGGTAGAGAGGGAACGAGTTCGGAACTAAGTCGACCTGAGCGGGCCTGAGACTGCGACGCAGTTCCGCGCGAGCAGACGGTAATGTGCGTGGAATGATTTGCATTACTGATAACTTTGTCGCTGCTTCCCAGCGTCACCTTCCCTACCAAGCCTCCTTTTGACGTCAGCCATGCTGAGTGGTTCGAACTGTGTAACATTTATAAAACTACCAGAGGGTAGACATGGTACTTGCAAACATATGAAGTCGCCCTTCGACGGAAATTAAATTTGACTCATTTAGACCAATCCTGGCTGCACAGGTCGCGTAGAGGAAATGGTTAAATTAATCGTTCCGCAGCAAATTGAAGGTGGGATTGCGGAAGCGTCAAAATTGGATTTGAAGAGAGATCTGCGCTTTTTTCGGCGTGCATTCTTCCAGAGAGAGGTTCTTTCGGAATTTTTTCATTTCTTTGAGGATAAACAAACTCATTTCGAGTTATTTACATAATCCGCTTTCTCTCCCCATTCCGGCCCGTCTGGAGATAGAACGTCGCATTGTTTGGACGGAGCTGGATGCGAGCCGACTATTTGACTCGGCAATGTACACCTCTCACTCGACGAGGTGCAGGGCTTCCAGAGATAATAGAAGAATTGAATTTTTCGTAATCAACGTACGTTTTTCTAATATGAAAATGGAATTTGGAAATACACTTATCTGTTGCGAGGTAGCAGATATTCATTACGTATGTCCTGAAAATCTTATTTCATTAATTGAGAGAAACCATAATTTTAGTTTTAAATTCATTATTTGGCGATTATTAGATTTTTAATACCGTACACTATTATTCGTTCAATAATATTAACATAAGCATTTTTTCCTAGATTATCATACAAGTTGTGATTATTATTGAATGTCAATTGATAATAAAATTGTCACTAGCCCTTGCAATTAGTAAGGAACGATATAATAAATTACGAAAAATATTAAATAATGTATTTAAGTGCTGATGTGCTTTTAATAATTAACTCATTCGCCATTATATTAAAAAATATTCTATATTCCTTCTTAATGAGCACTTATTACTACTAATTTGTGTTTAATGACCATGGATTTGATATTGAATGACAACTCTACCTCATACGTCAGTGTGAATTCCCGAACTGAATCACACCATCTAACTTTACGTAGTCGGGAAAGACGTTGGCCGTGGCTCCGTCTTTGAGGCACTTCGACACCGACGGGAAGGGGCATTATTGAATGTTGTGCTTAGGGGCTGCCCGCTTTCTCGTTAACTCCACGTGACGCACCGGAGCGATGCATCACCATTATCGCCGTCGCTCTGATTTACTGCGTCCTCCACCTATTTACCTGCGACGGCGACGACGGCGCCGGCGGCTGGCGTGGGCGCGGGTGTGGGCACGGGGGTCGCAGGATGTCCCCGCTAGGGACCGCGTCGCGGCATCCCCGGGCGTCGGCCCTCATCGGTGCCAATCCTCCGCCAATTTATGGCGCGCCAGGGCGCCCTCGAGCGCCTCCCGCGCCTGCTCACCCGGCCGCCCCGCTCGCCCCCACCCGTCTCTCTCGCTCGTCTAGCCCGTCGCGCTCGCCAAGCCCGTCCGCCCACCTGCCGCCGCCCGCCCGCCCTCCCGCCTGCCCCCGCCCGCCCCGGGCCGCCCGCCCCGCACCGCTCGCCCCCCTGGCCCGCCCACCCCAGCTCCCCCGCCCCGGCCGGACCTCCCCGGCTCGTCCACCCCGGCTTGCCAGCCCCACCCCGGCCCGCCCGTCCTCTCCTGCCTCCATCCGCCCGTCCCGTCCTGCCAGTCCTGCCCGTCCCATCCCGCCCCTGCCCACCCGCCGGCACGCTACCGCCCTCTCGCCCTCGCCCACACGCCTTCGCCCGCCCGCCCTCGCCCCCCCCGTACGCCCGTCTGTGCATCCGCCCGTTCGCCCGCCCGCCCGCCCGCCCGCTCGCCCGTCTGCTCGCCCGCCTGTTCGCCCGCCTGTTCGCCCGCCTGTTCGCCCGCCTGTTCGCCCGCCTGTTCGCCCGCCTGTTCGCCCGCCTGTTCGCCCGCCTGTTCGCCCGCCTGTTCGCTCGCCTGTTCGCTCGCCTGTTCGCCCGCCTGTTCGCCCGCCTGTTCGCCCGCCTGTTCGCCCGCCTGTTCGCCCGTCCGCCTGCTCGTCCGCCCTCCTGCACGCCCTTTCACCATTTCGCGCTCCGCTTCTCACTCGCTCTGGCGTGGCATCCTTGGTTGGCCCTTCCCGGCTCCGCGCCCCTGGGCTAGCCTTCGCCTGCCCCTGTTTCCCCATTCTTTGCTCCGTTCTCACGAATCTTTGCTCCGTGCTTTTGTCTGGCTGTCGAACCGGAGAAGGATGGGATGGATCACGTGATGCTGAGGTGAGTGGACTGGCAGGGAGAAATAAAAGGGTAGATGTGTGTTTAAGCGTGAAACGGAAGAGAAATGAAATGAGACTGTGGAAGCTGAGAAAGCAGAGGAGAGTAGAGAGAATACGGGAGCGAATGATTGATTAAAGAGCTTTAAGCGGAAGCTCTGATATGTGAATAAGAAGAACCATAAAGCAAAAGTAGTCCTTGATTATGTACAAGAACTAAGTGTGCTGAAGCATGAAGCGTATTATCAGGCAGTACTCGGGGTGTAGCACCGTACGGAAGATAAAACGGGTCGTGCGTGATAGGGGCGTCGAAACATAGGATGCAACTCTCTGCTCCGACTCCCTTCTTCCGGCTCCTCGGAATTTCCCAGCGTCTCTTCAGTTCTCTTGAGCGCGAGCGCACGCAGGCGCCTCGTGTTCCCGCTCCGCTCCATCCCGCCCCACTCAGTTCCGCCCCCTCCACTATCCGCCTCACTATCAGGTCCGTCACCGATCTCTCCCCGCCACCCCGCCCCGCCTCGCCACGATCCAGCTCCGCTCCGCGCCGCCCCGGCATAACCCGCCACGGCCCGCCAAGCCTGACCCACCACGCTCCACCACTTCCCGCCACACCCGCCCCACCCCACCACACTCCGTCTCGCCCCGCTCCGCCACGCCTCGCCACGCTCTACCACGCTCCGCCCCGCCCCACCCCGCCACGCCACGCCATGCCCCGCCCCGCTTCGCCCAGCCACACTTCGCCCAGCCACACTTCGCCCAGCCCACGCAATGCCCCGCCCCACCCCACCACACCACACTCCGTCACGCCCCGCTCCGCCACGCCTCCCCACGCCCTACCACGCTCCGCCCCGCCCCGCCCCGCCCCACCCCGCCACGCCACGCCATGCTCCGCCACGCCACGCCATGCTCCGCCACGCCACGCCTCGCCAAGCCCCTTTCCGCCACTTTCTGCCTCGCCACGATCCGGCTTCGCTCCGTCCCGCCCCGGTTCTATCTCCGCTCCTCGGCCTGCACCGAACTGCCACTCGTACGACCCTAACTAGGTGCTCTCTGCCGTGTCCTCGCCTCATGCCGCCTTCTCTCACCCTCTCCCTCTTCGTTACACTTGGCTTCGCCTGACGGGGCCGTCCCGCGACCCTCTTCTCCTCTCACCCACCCGCCGCCGTCCGTGGCCTGGGGCGCCCGGAGGAGCTGTCGGGAACTCCGGAGATCGAACGTGCCGTTCTCGGCGCTCGGAGCAGTGAGTGAGGAAAGCTCGGAGCTGGTGATATCCTTTATGATATTGAAGAGGATGGTACAAAACATTGCTGACTCATGTTTATTACTAAGATATAATCAAGTGGATTATTTGGTTTAATTTAAGATTTTCGTTCATGTATCCGTTCGTCTTCATTTATATATGCACATTAATTGTATTCCGTATAAATTATAAAATATAATAAATAGGCGAGACTGGGACTGATTGCCAGTAGTTGGGGGATATTTTTTTTTCTGTTACTGAAGTCCGGTTTCGTTTGGACAAGTTTGACAAGTTCGATAATATAAATTTATCATTCGATAATCGAACTACCATTATAAGGTTACGTTACTGCAATTTTTATATTCGTATATGTTTGAATGTAGAACTTTTAGAGTCGTTGAACTTTTAGAGACCTTGAGGAGAGTGGCTCCAGCATGTGGTACACTACTTCTAAGAGAGAGTGGAGTAGTTCGGAGTCAAAATTAATAACTTTTCAATTCTTTTACACAAATAAACACGTTTATCTCCATTTTATCTTACAAATGATAATCTTCTTGTCGTTTTTTGATCGTTAAGTAGGTAACCTCATTTCATTGTTTCAGCTAAAAAGAACTAGCAGTATATGAACAAGGCAATGTTGCAGGTTTAAACTACAAGGAAAGAAAACAAAATATATCTTTAAAAATAAATTAATAATTCTTTAGAAAATAAAACGTATTCGGTTGATAATTAGAGCCCTTTCACATCCACTAAGTACCAGTCGTTTTTTATCATAAGAAGAACGTCAGGAATCCTTCCCCTGGGATGAATAGATCACCGCCATCTGCAGTGCGGATGGATACATCAACGCCACCGTCCACAGTGCGCGCACTGTTTTGGCCACTTCAAGATATGTAGTCAGTATCACATGTGCCGCCAGCTCGTGTCAGTGACAGAAAGGTCTACGCAGTGAGCCCACAGCGTTTTCGTCCAGTGGGTCGAAACACAAGCCCATAGCACAGCAACTAGAAATATCATACAGAATTTTGGTTCATTTTTCAAAGAAGTGTTTCATTTTTTGAAAATGTCAGAAATGAATGGAAATTGTATTTCATCGAAATTGTAAGTAATAGAAGAACGACACCATTAGTTGCCACTGCGCTTATCCGTAGAATAATATTTTCTATTTTTATAAAATATTTTTCAATCTGTTTGATACCGTTTTTATTTAAAATTTGAAATGGACATTTGGGAGCTGTTAGGACCTGAATTTTGGACAAAGGCTAAACATAAACAAAAAAATATTGAGCAAGTTAATAGAGTAAAGTAGAATGGTGTAGCTTTTAAACATTCAAGGAACACGATTTGGGACTGAAGAAACTAAAAAAACAACCATGAACCAAGGCTATCCGTCATGTAAATCATTCTACAGTTTACTTGGCCCTATAGATCTATGATTCTATAGATCAATAGAGAACATCTACTACATTTCTAGTTCATATGGACAATATTTCTGTCCCGAAGTAACCTTAAAACATATTATCAAGTGTAGCATTATTGTGTTTTATTTTACTTTCTTCCGTTTTTAGGACTGTATTTTCCCTTTCCTACTTGTTTTTGCTTCCCTACTTATTCCAGATCAGGCATTCTGGACCCTTAGTTAACGTCAATGTCTCACAGAGGATAATGACCCTTTGGCGGCGGGCAAATTTTATGGGACCCGAGTAAGTTGGTTATTTCTTAGAAGACCCGTTGATGGCGCTGCAGGCGGAGAACTAGCAGAAGTTTGTGTTCGATAAGTAGAACACTACTACGACATCGCAATGCCTCAGGCCTTCCTCATGTCGCCGTTACTTCTAGAGGCTCCTTTCTCTCCTTTACAGTCGCCAGTCTTCAACGACACTAGCGATTTTATTACCAGCACCGCTTTTAACAGACACCCTCCATGTTATGTCTGCCATCATTAACATCATATTCTCATTCATCTCCTGTGTTTGACTGCCCCTGCTAGCAATACTCGTGACTGCCTCTTCCAGCAGCACTGTCGTCATCTCATCCAGTACAACAATCATCGTCATTACTTCCTGTTACCGTCACCGTGCGCCACCGATCGTTCATCGCTGCTAGCGTCTCCGCCACCATTGCTTCGTTTGTGACCCGAACAACTGCAGTTGGCAGAAAGCGAGTTACAGCTGCCGCTGTCTCCGCTTGGAGATATCCGGTGCGTCATTGCCCTCCCTCCGCGCCCGCCACCATTGTGCGCTGACGCGCTGCTCGCCTTTGTTTTGTTTTGTTTTGTTCACTCTCTCGACGAATGATCGCGAGCAGCCGCGCTTCGCTGTGGCTGTTGACGGGGATCGACACAACTCTCTCCTACGCGCCGTTTCCAGAATTGCTCTTCCTCGTGGATTACCGTGTTTGTTTTGATGTTTCCCACTCAAGCGATACAGTTGTAATGCCAAGTGCCTCCGTGAGAAGAATAACCCTGTCAAGGCCCCTTAGTGTTTGTGTGTGTGTTTGGGCTGTTTAATATTTCCTGTAAAAGAGACTTTTAGTTCTGCCAGTTTTCTGCAGTCATGCAATATTTTCCAATAAACTCGTGTTATTATCTGATCAAATATTTACTACCATTTCAATATGTTTTCATCATCCTTTTTTTTACATTTTTTCCTTCTAAAGAAGTTTGTGTGAATACAGAAAGGAAGTTAATACTTCATTCTTGCCAAAGAATAAGTTTCATGAATCAATAAATAGTATTTATTGATTAATATTATTTTGATTAATATTATTGATGATGATTGATTGATATTATTGTTGATTTATTTATATTTTGTTTTATTAAAACATAATAGTGAATGCCTTTGATAAGTTGTGAGTTTTTGAGGAGTGAAATAGAACTGAACTGTGCAATTTCTTGTCTTTTTTGATATTCATAATTTTATCTAATATTTTTATTTTTTATTTAATAGGTAATTATTACATACAAATTAGAAAACTTGATGCTGAGTGGCTAGGCCGAAGGCCTTTAAGCCATTACAATAGCTACATTCTACCGCGTTCTAACCTTTCGTATTCTGGTGTTCACCCCAAATGATCTCTCCATCGCATCAATGCCGCGGAAAAGAGACCACAAGGTACGGCTGAGGAAAAAAACACCTGAAGGGGGAAAAATTATTCATAATTCAAAAATATTTTCATAATTTTATCTAATATGCTTGTGGTACATCTATTTTATTCAAGATCTATCACTATCGTGGTCTGACAATAATATTTTTGACAAATATTTCACTTCTAAGTGCATTCCACAGTTACGTTCAGTACAGACTGGATTTCCTCACACATTGTAAGATAATGTTAATTGATATCCATCTGAAGTTAAAGGTATTACCCGCAACAGCTCTTCTACGTTCTCCGCCTGAACCTTTCACCACACTGCTAATCCACTTCCAATCTGCTCCGCTCCGTCCCAGTTTTGCAAGCCATGAGGGTGGGAATGGCGGCGAAAGCGCGGGCGGCTGTGGCGGGTCACCGCGAAGTCTGCGGATTATGGTAATTGAGCAGCGACTGCTCTGGGGAATTCGCCCCATTGGAAGTCACTTGCGCTGCCTCGGGCGGCGCTTATCAACTGCTAGGTTAAGCCGTCCGCTCTCCCCTCGCAGACTGTGTCAACGCTCCCCCTCCCTCCCGCCCCCTCCCCGCTCCGTTTCTCGCACCCCGGAGCTCCCCGCGAGCCTCTATGTACACTGCCGCCAGGTCAGCTTGTCAGCATGTTCTCAACTCTGCCGTTTTAGGTGCTGTTGCCTCGCCCTCCTCTACCTTCAGCCGACGTCCTTGCTCGTTCTCTTTGGATGCGTTGCCAGCACAATCACTGCTATTCCCACGTCTAACAACAATATTCCGATCTACTTGCAGCACCTATCTATCTCTCAAAGCTGCCTCTGCCTATACCACCACCGTCACCACTAACACCGCCAATAACAACAAAAATAACAACTCCATCACCATTGCCATTGCTTAGGTCACTGCAGTACCTCTGACCGGGAAGACCTAAGGTTCGAGTCCCGACTGTGGCAGGATTTTCGACACTAGCTAGACATCTAGGTCAATTTCAGCCGCTGTCTGGAGAAGAATTCTAGTGGACGACTGCTCAGATCGGTAGTTTTCCGTGTTTTTTCTGACAATACCACGTGAATACCGGAACAGTGCCCTAACAAACGAGCCACGGATCGCACGCGATCTTTCCTTCCCCTTCCTTGTCATATCCTCATATACTTACCTGCACAACACTACCACACATCTCGGGAGACCATTCGGGTGCTTGGAGCTTGTGCCAGACGGGACGGTGCCCTGCTGGTGGCAGATAACCGGTTGGGGAAGCGGACATCCGCGGAAGCGGACGGGTAGGTCGGTGCCGGATCTCTTCATCGGGTGAAGAAGATAAAAGCCATAAAAATCAGGTACTACGCTTATTGGAACAATGATCTTCGCAGCTGACGCACCTGGAATAATCAATCGAGAGGAAGTTTAATATTTTACATCGTTTTTAGTCGTCTCTATGTGCTTGCTCGATTTACTACAAATTACTTCAGCGAAAAATTGCATTCATTTGCCAATTGTAATATAGTTTGCAGTTATTGATTCAGAACCAGTGTACGTCGCCAGCACTCACTTTATCTCTCACTCGCTGGTTCTGTCAGGGTTCCCCCGCCGCCTCAAGCGGTCCCCTCTGCCCCTGCCGTGAACTTGCTTACCATTGTCGTTTGCTTTCGCTGTTGCCTGTCGCATTCTGTTCCTCAATTTCTCTTGCGACGGCTTCACCTCTCCAGTGCCCCGTTTCATGGCCCGCCCTTCCGGAGGTCCGCTCCGCGCAGCGCAACTCTAAGTATCGACGGGGCGACATGGCGACCCGAAGTTAAACAGGGATCGGAGCTCAAACACTAAACTTTAGAGCGGGTCGATCTAGGGGAAACATGCTAGCGAATTGGCTGTTATTGAATTTCTCAGGTTGACACTAGAGTTCTCTTGTCACTTTCAGGCTGTGTGGAGTTAATTGAAATTCTCTCAGATGAGTAAAAAGAAAGAGAGAAGACAAAAGACGAAACTACTTGGATTAATTGTCATATTGTCCTCAAAATTAGACGTTACTCATTTCCGACAACGAAAAGGTAATTAGAAGTAAACTTTGATGGTTTTTATATAAGTAGGGTAGTTGAAGTCAGGGACGTTAGAGAAGTTAATTTCAAGCAAATGAATTCACAAATTATATTATTGGCATATGGTGTTTTAGGAAGGCAGTGTGTAAAATTATAATTAAGCTATTTTACAAACCACAACTGAAAAATGTGGAAACACTGTTCCATTTAATGAGAAATTGTCTCTTATTTAGAATACAAAATTGATGAAAATATACATATAATATTTTAAATTAAGTGTGAATTTCGAAATTAAATACTAATTTTTGATTGTTCCTTCTTCCATCGAGCAATTGACTGCACCTTTATCCAATATTTCTTCATAATGCAATTTATTTCACACGCGTTGTAGGAAATGAATTGGGCGCCTTGTAATTAAATCACCGTGAAGATTGATAAATTGGATACTAAGTTAAATAAATTGAAATATTATTTTGTTGTCTTTTTTTCCTCCTTTTCTCTTCTGAAAAATCCCTCTTTGAATACACAACTCATCTCCACCATTTAAAACGCGTTGTCCGAGCAGTACTTACCATCTCCAGAGAGTATCGTTTTGGAGATGGCGACAGTGGTAGCATTGTTTGCACCGGGTGGGAAGTGGGGGGGGGGAGGGGACAGAGCGTAGTGTCGAGAGGAGGGAAACGTAGGCGACAGCGGGGGTCGCGATTCAATTGCGGGGTTGTGACAGAATTTTTAAGCCGCGCGGCACACATGCTGGGGGGCGCAATAACTTCGTTTCGCGGCGCAATCCAGGCGCGCGGAGGCGGCGCGGCGCGGGCGCACGCGCGCTGCATATGCGATCAGAGGGTCGCCGCCACGCCCCCCTCCGCCCTCGCCCGCGCTCAGCCCCCTCCCCGCCCCTCCCCGTCCCGCCCCGTCCCATCCCGCCCCCGCTCCACCTACTCCCCGCCCCCCCACCACCGCGCTCCGCCCCCGCCCTGCCCCTGCTCCCGCCCGCTAACACCCCCGCCTCCGGCCACGCCCCCTCCCCCGCCGATCACGGGTCTCTCGACTCGCCGCATGGCCGTCACAGCTTTGTCGCCTTCCTGCCTCGTTTCCTGCCGGGTCGCTGGCCCGTCTCTGTCACGCCATTGTTGTCTCTCCTCTCCGTCCGTATGCGTTGTACGTAGATTTCTCCCCCCGCCGCCCGAGTGATCGGCTGTGCATTGCAACGCTGCGCCCTAGTGCCGTGCTGCCTTGTCCCCCTTCTGCTTGGCTGTCTTGTCAGCGATCCAAATCGGCTACCCTTCTCGACGCGTTCGCTTCCCTCTGATTCCAGTTGTACGACGTCCATATGTTTGCTGATGAAAGGCCTCTTTATCTAATTTATACCACAGTGTTATTGAACTATTTTCTACATTACGATATTTTAGAGTTCCTTTCTTGCATGTTATCCACAACCCACTGTATTCCTTACTTTTTAATACTTCCTCATTGATCCTTGTTTCTTGTCATCTTTCTTTGTTTGCGTGGTGCCTCTTTATTCTTTACTTTCATATCCATTACCTGCACATACTAAATGATTCATCTAGAGATATTTTTACGTTCGCTGTATTTTGAACATATTTTCGATGATATGGTGTGTTTTCTACTAGTTTTGTTTGTTTGTTGTTTTTTCAAAGTTGCCTTTCTTCGTTTTCTTGTGGTTCTGTCTCTCATCGGAATCAATACATTGTAACGTATAGTTTAATCTGAGCTATGTTAAAACTTTTTTTGACTGTTGTCGGTGTTTTTTCATTACGATTCAATCTTTCTTCTCATCATCCCTCCTCTCAACTTCAGTATGTCCCCTGTGAGGCAGCACGCTCTTTTGCACTAAGCATTCTGTTGTCTATTACAAGGACATCTCGTTTATCGCACTCCCTCAAGACATGCTGAACCCATGAAGCTGACTCCAGCATTTAGTGTGTCATTTGATATGCGAAATCTATCCATTTACTTTGTTACGCGATGATTACCAACCCAATCATTTGAAATACAAAACATGTGGTATGAAAAAATACAAATAGTACCCTCTTGTAATGACAAATGGAATAGAAATCGTATGTATTTCATATTCGTTTATTGGGTAGAATTAAAATTGTACATAGTTTGTAGTTTTGTATTCTTTTAATTAATATATTTATCCCGAAAACAATTAACTTAAGTGTATTTACAAATACGTTAACATTAAAAGGTTCTTAATTAAATTGTTCTTAATAGAGTTTATTTGTAAAACTGTAATTTGTAATGATGTACTTTACAAACTTGCTGCACATGGGCCAGAGACAAACGTAAGGATAGGTGCACATGAATAATGAGTGTCAGTGTGCTATTTTAGTATTCAGATAAATCTACATAAATATAAATTTTCAATAAATAGAAAAATTCATCACAAAAATTCACAAGCATTTTTAAAAATGAAAAGGCATTGTAATTATTTTTCTATTTTAATGTAACATTTGTTTCTTTTCATCTTAAAAAGCGAATTGTGCATTAAGTTACGTAAAATCCTTAATGTTGAGTCACATATTCATTGCTTGCGAAGAAATTCCTTGGTGTAAAAATAAAGCATTCAAATTGAAACCAATCATTATCTCGAATGACGGTTTCCTTTTTCCATGAATGTCAAGGGGTGAAATTGGCTCAAATAAATGAGTGGCATCACTAATTGGATACCGCGTTCTGCATAATTCGTGGGGTCGTCACCTATTACCGTGCTGACAGGATCCTTCCCTAACACGTGGCGGCAAACGAGGACCCAGCGTCGAGCTACGCGAGTTCGACCCGCATGAATGGCAGCCAGCACATCCCACACGCTAATGTTTATTCAGCTGCATTAATATATTCCGCCAGCAGGTGGCGCGTGTTCCGTGTATTGGCACCTGCCACTGATTCGTAACAGTCGAGCGTGTGCGAGCGACGCGTCAAAAAATGGATATTGTTTGCGTGCAGCCGCAGAACCCCACCCGCCCGTTCGTCCGCCTGAATTCGTCCGTTCAACCGCCGCCGTTGTAAAATGCACGCATTCTCTCGCTCTCGGGCTCGTCATACTCCCGACTCTTCCCCTCGCAGTCTCCCCTCTACCAATCATTTGCCCATCCGTCTGTCCTCTCTCTCTCTCACTTGCCCTCCCCCTTGCGCAACTTCCTGCCATGTTCCCTCAATCTCACTCGCGCTTCCCTCGCGCTCTGTCCTGCCCATTGCCCCCGCACTCTCGCCCTCTCCCTCGCGCTCTCTTCTGCCCATGCCTCCTGCTCATTCGACCTCTCCCTCGCGCTCTCTCCTGCTCATGTCCACGGCACTCTCGCTCGCTCTCGTCTGCCCATGTCTCCCGCACTCTCGCCCTCTCCCTCGCGCTCTCTTCTACCCATTTTCCCCGCACTCTCGCTCTCTCCCTTGCGCTCTCTCCTGTCCATGTCCCCTGCACTCTCGCTCGCTCACGTTTGCCCATGACTCCCGCACTCTCGCCCTCTTACTCGCTCTCTCTCCTGTCCATGTCCCCTGTACTCTTGCCCGCTCTCTTCTGCCCATTTCCCTCGCACTCTCGCCTTCTTTTTCGCGCTCTCTCCTGTCCATATTACCCGCACTCTTTCTCTCTCCCTCACGGTCACTTCTGCCCATGTCCCCTGCGCTCTCTCCTCCCTATGTCCTCCACACTCTGGCCCCCTCCCTCGTGCTCTTTCTTGCCGTATCCCTCGCACTTTTACTCGCGCTTTTCCCCAGTTTCTCGCTAATCCAGCTCTCCCGCTCCCTTTTTGCTCGTCCTCTCACTTTCAGGCACGTCTTTTTGCTTGCTTATTATTGCTTGCCTCGCTCCATCTTTCCTTTTCCTACCCATCTCCCTCTTTTAAATTTTACAAGTCTTCTCGCCCATTTTACAATTGCTTCTCCAGCCCCTGACGTATCTTTACACATTCACGCTAACCCTTTCGGCGGTGCCTTTCCTTCCCGTTCCCCTCATGCCTGCGTATTTCTCCGCTCAAATCCGCACCACTCCATTTTTATCTGAATCACCCAGCTCCATCCTCCGCTGGTGTCACGATGCAGCAACACGTGCCAGCCAATACGTGTGCATATAAGCATATTCCTACCCGTGGTGGCGACGACTTCACATTTCTGAAGGAGCTGAGTGGATTTCAAGATACGAGACAAGACGAACGGAAGGGCCAGGCTTTGTAAATGAGATCTTCCAGACACTTCCGGATTGTCTCCGTCTCGCACTATCCATCTCCTGTCGCCAGGTGGCAACACAGATTCATTTGTGTTGAAGATATTTTTTCAGCGTGCCTCTGTTTTTCATGCTCGCCCTTTCTTCCCTCCCCTAGACGAAGAGAAGACTGAAGGTGTGCGAGACATTTTTCTTAGTCCTCGCATTTCAAGAAGGCGCGCACCTGTCACATCCACGCCTGTCTTCTTCCATCCGCTTTTCGTTTCGCGGTCCGGCGAACTGTGCGGGCGTTCTTCATTTGTTTCGCGACGATGCGACGGTGCCGTCCGAGGCGTGGATGGCGCACAGAGGGCCGAAAAGACATTGAATGCGCACATGACAATTTTTCTGTGTATTTTACCAATATTCCAATTGACAAAATATTAAATAATATGTCAGGGTCATCAAACTTCGTTATTTTATTTTGTAGGTGCAAATTCATAATCTATTACAATCAACTGGATTTGTATATCGAATGTGATCTTGTGTGGACTTCTTCGCTGATGGTGTAAAAAAATTGCATTAAGTTAAATAAAAATAAAAAATATAAAAAAATTGATATGTGTTGTTATTTAAAGATGTCAGATTCTTTTCAATCTTTGTTTTCTTGATTAAATTAATCGAGATGTAATTTTGATTTGTTCTTTTATACACTTAGAACAAATATTAGTAAAAATATTTCATTCTCTTAGAATAGTCTCACAAACCCATGAAAAAATTAATTCCGCAGATTTGTCATTAACGTTTGGTATTTTTCATTTTGTGAGGATGAAGTATCTGAGGTTCAATATTGCGGTTTTATCACTTGCCATTAACATCGTATCGCGACAACATAATGAATGTTAAAAGTATTCATTATTTGGATGGATCCTCATTTTTATTTCAGGTAACGGTTTAAACTTTTTACATATTTTTAGATGAAGGTGTAAGCTTCTTAAATTTAGAGTTATTTATTTATTGGTTCATTACCATTTTGCTTGCGTGCTTTCCTCGTTTCGGCCCAGTGTTTCGTCTCCGTGGCACCACGCGGCGCTGCGTTCGTCGCACAACGGGAGATGGCGAGTCTGCCAGGAGATGGCGTTTTTCAAAGAAACTCGTTCTACTCTAAGGCAAAGAAATCTCGTCTCCGATCGTTTTGTTTTATCTCTGCTGCTGTCATAGCAACGGAATAATCCTGGCGTCGTTTTGTGAGCTAGTTATAGTTCTCGTGAAAATTAGCTTTTCCATAGATGAAAGAAATGTGTGCTGTGACGGACATCGTGCTCTCTGGGAATCTAGGTGACGTGAAAAGAATAATAACAGCAAATGAAATAGACCCGAAGCTACAGGGAATGTACAAAAAAATGAAAGAAGTGAAAACAATACATTAACAGGAATGATTAGAAGCGATTTAATTTATTTTCTATGATCATTGGAATTGATTTTAAATTTTCACTTTCTTTTTTATCTATATTACTTCACAAAGCGCAAGAAATTGAAAAGAAATTGGCATTTTGAGATGTGACTGTGGTTTTGTTAAATACCATGGATCTGTGAAAAATCCAAAAGCATCTATATTACGATGCTTTTCGATGCACACAGAAATTCAAAGAAAGCTATGCAGCCTCTGGTCTTTTGAGAGGTATCTGTGGTTTTGCTAGGAAAGAACTCACGAAAAATACAAAAAATTAAACGTAATAGAACAGCTACGTTTTAATATTCTTAATGTATAAAGAACATGATATGTATGTTGTGCACTGCGTTATTGCAATATTCGTAAAAAGCCGTTTCTGTTCAAATATTTAACTTTATGTATTGTTATACGAGAGTATTTTACTCGTTCTTGATCAATGTGCATGCTAATGTTTGGAAACCCATTTTTTGAGCTTTAGTTCAGTAGAATTTTTGGTGCTGCACGCCATTAGTCATAAACATATTTTCATTAGCGAGGTACTGAGAGAAGATACCATAATTTAATATGGCGATGAAACAAGCAATATGTTCAGCCAAAATTGAATTATGAAAACAAAATGATCATTAAAATACATGATGATAAAATCGACCGATAGTCAGATAAAACAATGAGTTGTGTTATCGTTTTATCAGCTCATATGATAACCATTTTACTAGAAATTATACAGTTGTTAAACTTTCACCTTAGTTCCAAACTCCAAAAACGTGGTGTGAAATGTTCAAACTTCCCTAAATTGGAAGTGACGAAATGAGCGTATCATGAAGTTACTTCTCGAGTGCTCCGTATCTTCTTGGATTGGTTTCACCCCAGAGCCAATGCTGCGCGAAATTCGCCACTCAAAGCTGCTGGGCGGGGGCGGTGACGGTAGTAAGGGGGAGATGGAGGCGAGAACGCTCGCAGCTACGGGGAAGGCCTAAGGGCCGGTGGGGTGGTTGGGGGAGACAGGGAGATGGTAGGGTCGGGGCCGGCGGCCGCTACGAACTTGGGCGTTGGTAGGCAGCCGCAGCCGTATGCGGAGCATTTTCCATTAAGATTCTCATTTCGGAGCAAGATTCCGGCCTTGGATATTCAGCCTCGGCGGGGAGATATTTAAAATTAATAACTCGTTAGGCCGGCTGATAGGGGAGGCGTCGTAGCGTAACGAGGAGGGACGTAGAGATGGCGATGACGCGGCGTCGGAGGAAAGCGCAGACTCAGAAATGGTGAAAGAATCTACGTGGAAGAGCGGGGCGCGCGGAGCGGGGGTACAGTGGCGTGGGAAGAAGCAGAGAGGTTCGATGTGATGAGGGTTGTAAAACGAGCAAGGCACAAGGCGTTCGGGTTGACACTAAAATGAGGGAGAAGTAGGAAAGGGCGGAGTAGTAAAAGTGAGAAAAACGAACTAGAAATACGGTGCAAAACTTAAAAAAAGGGGTGAGAGGAACATTAAAGCAGTAAATGCTACGTAAATGCGAGGACAGTAATGGACCAGAAGGTTTTCTGGCGTGTGCCTTAATGGGCAATGGAAATGGAGAAATGTTGCAATGTTGACTGGATAGATGTACGGCGAATGTCGATGTGAATGTTAATGTCGTTTTATGTTCGATAGATGCTCCAATGTCGTGCGGTCCGTGTGCACGATGGGAGCGTCGAAAGCAGTGAGGATGCAATGGAAGATATGATCGATAATGCACAGGGTATATGGGTCAGTGGAAACGGACAAGCGAAATAATCCTGTGAATAGCAGTTGGGCAGTATAACGAGCATGATTAGGAACGTATTGTGCAAGGAAGAGGGCAAAATCGTAAACTGTGTTCGCAATTCTGGTCCTGGACGAGGGATAATACTGCATCGAAAAGATACAACGGAGAAACATGTGAAAGGAGCAAGTTGGGAAGTAACAAAATTGAAAATGATAAATGTGCACAGCTAAGAACGATTGAGAAGCGTAATGTTTGATAACAATTCTGTTCAACATTAACTTCCATGGGTAGCGGTATCCCGTAGACAAATGATTCTAGAAAATGAAGTTGTCTTTGGCATTTATTAATAATGTATAAGTGGAAAAATAGTAGTGTAAGTATCACTGTAATTTGTAATCAATCGTAGGGATCAATCACTGTTACCTGAGTTGTAAAATAAATGTGTGAAAACTAGTGGAAATGACATTAGTTCTAAAACTGAAGATATCGTATATCATAATGAGGATATATAATTATCCAAGAATGCTAATAGTTTTTCAGAACTAAGGAACAGTACAAATGTAATGAGGGAAAGTGGTCGTGAAAAAATGTGAGTTCCACCTGTTAGTTTTTGTTCTACAGAATAAGTAGGATTCATCACAGTTTTATTAAAAATGAACAACCATTATTACAAGCTATGATATTAAGTTCTAAAATATGATGTTATGGAAGATGGGAACTACTCTAACTAACCTAATATGGGGAGGGGGTACGTAAAATAATTATTTTATGTTTAAACTACTTAACAGATAAAATGTCCTTTTTGTCTACAATTTCTTTGTTTATTCTAACTTATTACTCATTTTTATGTCCAAAACCTACAGAAATATTTTGTATTAGTTGCTTGCACTTAACCAACTATGAAAACTACAATATCACTTTCGTGAGATCCTTTTACATTTCTCTTACTTATTCGTAGTCGTTTTGCATTCTGTGACACATTTAAAGTATTCAATATTTTTAATCGCTTAATGAAAAACCCTGAATTATTATAAAAGAAGGAATTGACTTTCTGTATTTTATATTTTTAGCCTTTACTCCTGATGGGAGTACTGATATTTTATCGAACCGTTTAAACAATTCACTCGACTGCAACTTCCTCCATTTAACTGTTATTTAAGGAATTGGCTGTGGTACATTGGGGAGAGCTCGCTGTGATAAATTCTACACATTCGAAATACATGTGCACTTCCGCTTTCTCGTTTCACTCCGACTAATGCGTTCCACTCTCCTGGGAGAAAGAACAAATTAGTATTTCGCCGAGGGTTTAAAGTAATAGAGTGCGTAACGCGTTGGTCGTCTGCGCAGCCTTTATTTTTTCATATCGCGCGAACATCATTACGCGGCACCAGGCCATGTAAATTAATCCCCCCAGGGCGCGGGGCTCCAAACGCTCCTCCCCTACCCCCGCCAGGGCCTTGGGCGGCGCCCTCGGGGGCGGCGCGGGCGCGGTGGCACCGGCAGAGGCGGCTCAGCGCGTCAACTGATGTCACTGCAGTGCCTCCCACCGGGAGGTCCTAGGTTCGAGTCCCGACGGCGCACCGGGGTCCAATTCGAACATTTACGGGGCTATTACTCTTTTGGAATTGAAACTAACCAAATAACACTTACATTGTGAAATGTATGTGCTTTTGAATATTTTAACACTCATATCTATTTTTGGGTGATTTATAAAGGTCCTGTATTCGTTTTGACACTACTACTACTGCATGCAAATAAGAATATACGTTTAGTACTCTCTATTTAAATCAGTGTAATAAAGTGTTTCAAAAATCAGTGTAATATTTATGTTTCTATGTATTGATTCTCCTGAACAATAACATCAAGAGTTACTTTTACGAAATGAAATTTAATTTTCATGCAAAATCGTGTTGACGAAGAACAAGGATGTCGTCAAATTATTTGTTGAACATTCTCAGTTTTTTGTGATTTTTAAAGGAAAAAATGATGTTAACAACAAATCAGAAACAGCAGCATTTGTTCTTCCAAAAAAAAATGTTTTTCACAGTTTGAGTGGTAAGAACTTCCATCAAAACCTCATTTCTATATGATTTTTAAATTGGAAGTATTGTGCTCTCTAACAACTCGCTGTGATAAATTCTACACATTCGAAATACATGTGCACTTCCGCTTTCTTGTTTCACTCCGACTAATGCGTTCCACTCTCCTGGGAGAAAGAACAAATTAGTATTTCCCCGAGGGTTTAAAGTAATAGAGTGCGTAACGCTGCTTGAACGTTGGTCGTCTGCACAACCTTTATTTGCACAGACATGTGATCGGAAAGATTGAACTATGAACTAGAGACAGGGAGAAAGACATTAAAAGGAAACAATGGCATATCAAAGGTACTAGGAACCAAAGAACGTCGTTCTGTACTAAGCGTAAACGATGTGCGGTATGATGGAGAAGACTTTGTAATTAAACTTCAGCTTTTGTCTCCGAAATAACTATATCTTTGGTGTAGCACTGCTGTTTCACTTTTAACACTTTGTTGTTAGCCGGGTATAAGTCACAATTTATCTCTCGCACTTTTTCTTAAACGAAAATATTGTTATTTGCTGAATTTTGCGTCTACAATCAATGCCAAGGCTTTTTCTGGAGTTTAACGGTGAACATTCTTCTTTGGCATGTGCAAGCGCTTCATTGTTCTTAAAGAACAAGGACTTAATATCGTAGCGTTTTTTATAACTTGATCGTTTACCTTGTTTTGTAAAAACCGTTTGTGTTGCAAATGCTAGTTCTTTGGGGCTTTGGCTCTCGACTAAGTTTTTTGTGCGCCTTCTCTTTGTCCTAGCACTTAATGTGTCAAATTCTCGTTGTGTTTTAACACTTTTGGGTTTTAAGTCATTTTCATGTTGTGGAAGGAAAGTCATTTCTTCTCATAACCAATTGTTATTGTGTTTCAAAAAAAGTCTGATATGTCGGGGTGATATTTATTCTCGATTCCAGCGTCGCTCGGTGAGATTGGAGTTGGGACTGTAGTGTCGAACACGAAATGGTGGAACTGGGTCCGGGCGGTAACTTGATTTACAGGACTGTGGCGAAGTCTGCGCTGGGTTGCGAAGATTGCATGAGGGACGTCATCCTAGAGGCAAGTATTGAGTTGCTGGTAGAAAAACTGAAGAGGTGGAGACGGTGATGACTAGGGTGATACTGTTGGGCTGATGGTAAAGTGTCTATGGCAACGGGAACGGTAGAGTCGAGTGATGCCATGGTGGTAACTGTTGAGGTAGTGGTGGTCGAGGATCTCTGGCGATGGAAATGGTAACTGCTGATCATTTGTCTAGTGAAAATCTTGGCTTGAAATTAGTGAGGAATAAGAGGAAAGTGGTGAAGACGGTGGGGCATGCGATCATGACTGTAAAGGAGAAGATACGAACTTGTTTAGTCAGAAATAAGGTTTCAAATATTTGTACAGACATGTGATCGGAAAGATTGAACTATGAACTAGAGACAGGGAGAAAGACATTAAAAGGAATCAATAGCATATCAAAGGTACTAGGATCTAAATGACGTATTTTCGTTTGTTATAATTTAGAATTTACTACTCTGACTTAGAAGTTACTACTGTTAACTGTATCTTGTCTTACGTTAGAGTTTACATCTGAATAAAGAGCCAAACGTAGAAAGAAATCTGATAAAGGATTTGGATAACCTATGTAAAATAACTAGCGAATTAGTGTCAGTTGCAGAAACGATAATTGAAGAAAGATGCGTCGAAGTCTTTTACGACCAAATAGGATCCATGACGAGATCTACAATTCGAGGAATTTGGACTTCCTGGGAGAGGAAAATCATATTAAGTCATCTCCTTGCACGGTGTATGGTGCATAGGCGCTAGTTGTGCAGACGCCGCAGTCAGGCTGTGCGCGTCATGCATAATAAATTCCGCGACCCGACCCGACCCGACCCGGCCCGGCCGCTTCCTTTCTCGTCCCGCCGCGCCTCTTGTCCGAAGCGGACTTAGGCGAAGTTGAGCTGAGAGTGCAGTGCCGCCGTCGCTGTTGTCGTCGTCTTCGTTGCCGGAAGCCGGCCGGGTCCTCGGCGACGCTCTCATAGCCCTCTGGGCCCCGCCCCGCTTATCCCCCGCCGTTGCCGCCGCTTCCGTCACACAGACGTCGACGTCACGGCTCCCGCCACCGCCCCAGCTATCGACTCGCCGCCGCCGGCGCCTTGGCTGGGATTCGTCCGACTTTGCAAGACAATGGGTTATCCTCCGTGGAATGCTTGGTGTAGTTAATATGTATTTTTTCTACTCCCATTTTTTCTACTCCTCATTGTGTAATACTGTCATTTGATGGCTGCAACAAGTTGCATAATGATACTCATAACTAGAGATAGGATTTCCATGCACTATCAAATGGAAAAATATGCATGCAAACATGCACTATCAAATAACGAAATATGCATTATGCAGGGTAAATATGGGCAAAGCATGCAGAATCAAATTTTATTTTATTTTAATTTTTATTTATATTTTCTTTTGTAGAAGTAAACAATTAACAAGCTTTCTAAACTGCTCTGTGTCAAATACATTCTTTTGTCAGAAATATTTTGAATCCACAAAATGACCTTGTACGTCACAAGACGTAATTGGAGCATACCTCAAAGACGAAATCTAAGCCAATGTAAGGTCAATATTACGATTTTTTACCACAAATAATGTTTTTTACATTTTCGAGAAATTTCAAGTCATAATTTGTATTTAACACTTTATGTAATTTCTTCTTAGCAATCGCATCCCATCTCCAAAACTTAAGTTTAGACACTTCAATGTCTTTAACAATTTTTAATGGCTCCATTCGTTTCTACAAACCAATTTCAGAAAAATCTCAAAACTGCTAAAAAGTTATTAATAGTATCTCGAAAATAATTATTTTCACTTCGAGAAAAATTAAAGTTTTGATTTTCGTTTCATATTCATTGCATTGACATTGTTTTATCAATTTCTGAGTTTCAGTATTTCAAATTAAAAAATTTCTGCAGCAATATTAGACTTAGGCACCAAACATTTCGACTAGGAAAACACCACCAGTAGATATATTTTTGTAATTGATCAATTTTTACAGTGTATCCTACTTACTTATTTATTACAGCAATTGCAATGAATTACATTTACATCCGTCCTCCTCACAATCGTGGTTTCCAATCTTTTGTTTGAGAAGAGTTGTACACGAAGCCTTTGAAGAAGCCATTTTACACTTAACTTCACAATTAAGAAACTTGTGTTAATCCTCTATTGCCCGCCAACATAGCCGACTGAGAACCTGCTCTTGATTATTTTCCTCTCCCATGTTCAGTTACCAAAGGATATTGAGTTTTGTCTTTGTGTATCTTCCGTTTCCTTTGCGACGTATCATATGATGTTGATAATTCATTTCGCGATTGTTGCTCCCCCCACGTGTACTCGCGTCGCAAATCCAAGTAGTATACTGGAAGGTTAAAATGTGTAATACAACAATAAGCACCAAAGACAACTCCGTACTCTCAGGATCTAAGATCAATATGCAATTTATACAAAATATGCGTCAGTGTTAATATTCACAAATTATGCAGAGAAATGATAAAAAAGTAGTTAATATGCTAGATAGAAATCTAAATATGCAGTATTAATTTTAAAATGTCTAAACAAGCATTGTGCATGTATTTCTCCAAATATCTACCAAAACATGTAAACATGCACCGACAAGACATGCATATTTTAAACGAGTTTTTCATGAAACATATATTTAGGGAGTTTGAAATCTCTGCGAAGCTTAAATAAAAACATGCATTGGCATGGAAATCCCTTCTCTACTCATAGCGATACAGATTTCATTACGATACACATTCTTGACCAATCATAGAGAAGTTTACATGCCAAGTATTGCCAATTAATAATTGAGAATCGTTGTAAAACAATATAGTAAATGTTTCGTTCGATTATGTACATTCGAATTTTATGCGATATTATATTATACTAGTCAGTTTTAATTTATTAGTAGAAGTAGTATTTTTTCGTGGAATATTATTTAAAATAAATTGGATCGTAATTTCACTTTAATTCTCTTAACCTTTAACAAGTACAGTAGTCCATCGCAAGCGGACTGGTAACCATAGCCACCTGCGGCAACATGCGAGGGTAGGGTTAGGGAGCTTTCCGCTAGGTGGCCTTACCTGAATCTTTCATGCATGTCAACTGCCACGAAACGATTCAATGTAAAAGTTTAACATATAAAACTCGTAGAAAAAGTACTGTATGAAACTCGATATAATGGGCAATAATTCACTCGTGTAAAGTCTACGATACTCGCTCGTTCCACGTTCATATCGTAATATCATACTCATGTATTCATACCCATGATTACACCATCGTTTCATAATGCAGTATTATTGATTCATCGTGCAATGTACACGGATAATTGAAAACCTTGCTAAGTTTTCTTTTGTAATAGTTTCTCCTCAGTCAAAGCCTTCATCATGAAGGAGACGATTTTCTAGATGTCACAAAACATGATATGTTTGCCATTGGCCCAGGTCTGTCCGTTTACCGAAGGTGTTGAATGAAATTTTGAACTAAGAATTTTTAAAATAATTATTTGTTTTACTCTAACTTTTCATTTAATGCCTTTTCCTTCATATCGTTTATATTCCACTCTCAATAACAATGTTAACTAGTATGTTTTATTGCGTACATTTCAAAATCAGTAATTTTTCCTTCTAATATTTTTGCGTATTTTATTCCTATCGTATTTTCACTCGTGTATAAATTAATCGACCTTCGTTTTTCCTAATTATGTTCTCCAGCTCAGGAAGCTGAAACGTTTGCTAATATCAATGACCGTTTCGAATTGCTTCATGTATTTGATCTCGCCACATTTCATACGCACGGTGCAAACAATCCTCTCCTTTAAGTTGCAACCTTAATTGCTTTTGCAGAACCACTTCCATCCTCGAGTCAAATTCCATATTTAATTCACTTCTCGCCTCACTAGAGTGTAATGACTAGGAATCAACTTTCAGCGCAACTATTGCAAATGAAACTAATATTATAATGACCATTCTCATCTTTATAGCAATTATTTCCTTTCTTAGATTTATTACTAATTCTGAAAATGAGCTTGCGAACTTTGTGGCAGAATGCACTAACTAAACATTACAGAACTTAACAACTATACAAAATTTAACAAAATTTACAAACTTTTCAAATTAACACGAACATGTCATCGTGCAAGCTTCCGTAGCACTCCACCTCTCCACACTTCACTTCACTTCACTTCACTTCACTTCACCGCACCTCACCATACACCTCACCTCACCACCTTTCTTCTATCACCCGGGTGACTCTACCCCACGCTCCTTCCATCCTCCCCGCGTCAGCCCTGCCCTTTCCCTACTTGTCTCCTCCCCTTGCAGGCCAGCGCTTCCGTCCCCGCCTCACCTCGTAATGAGCGACGCCGGCCGCCCTCGTTAGCAGGCCGCCACCGGTCCGCCGCGCCCTTTCCACGGCCCCGACCGCAATGCGGAGGGCTCAGCGAGCCCCCAGCAGCCAACGGGCCAGCCGTCACGGGCTGGGGGGTTCTGTGTTGGGCGGGGAGACACTGCCGACAGAGTGATGGGAAATGTGACAAAATACATGGTGCAGGTGTAACTGTTGACAAATCGGCCGGGCGGTTGGGAGATGGTGGTGACGGGGATATGATTTTTATGGAAGACCAACTTGTGGCGCAATATCCTATGGCGTAACATAAGCAGGGAGGGAAGGAGGTGAAAGGAAATGCTTGGCCAAAAGGTTACTAGATAATACTTTCTTGATAAAGTCCTAGTTGTGTCGTTCCCTGACCTTACTCGACGTGATAGTGACAGTACAAGCATAAACATTGATGTATATTGTGGCAAATCAAAGATAGAATTAGTGAGATATCATTAGGGCAAAGTAGCTATGTAAAGTGGGATAGATGGATGGAATAAATCACGTGTTGAGAAAACGCGAATGGTTTTACGCAAATGAATATTTTCTTCTTGAAACTAAAAAAGGCATTAAGTATTTTGTGTGATTCTCCAATGATTTACTTTCAGAGTGTTTACATATCAATTCTTTTGGTGGCCCTAGATGTGATTGCAGCAGTCACCAAATTTTATTATTGGGCGGGACAGAGCTGGTCGAGGGAGGAAAGGCGAGATTCATTAACTGACGAGCCAAACCTCGCTAAGGAAATGGGTAGAGCACGGGATAGTTTTTGTACAGCAAGGATACTATTAATCAACGGAATTGGTTGCAGGAAAAGACATCACTAATAAAGACGAACACATGGAAGCCCTAGAGGAACCCTGGAAACAGTTGAGGTTGGCAGTAGGGCGGGGAATTCTCAGACATTCCAGACTTCTCTGAAAGCTTGCAGTCAGGCTTGGGAAGCCACAACCTTCCCGCAGCCTCCTTTCCTCCGACTTCACCTCTCGGAGCTGTCTCACTGATTTTGCAGCCGACTTCGCAGTACCATAATGAAGTGATACGGCTTCCCGTGTGCCCTGTGCTCCCGTCAACGCAGCCGACACCACCGCAGCCATTACAAACACCGTCTCCGAGTGTTGTCGATACCGCCACCGGTGAAGTTGCCGTCTTCGAGACAGACGTGGTAGTCATCACCACTGCTACCGTAGCCGTCACCGCCGCTACACCTACCGTCGCCCTCACATCACCGCAACCGCTACTTTCGTCGCAGTCGTTGAATGTCATGACTCGTCGCGTTAACACGTCGTCGTTGATATAGTCATTACCTCTCCCATCACCACTCCTTCAGCGCCGTTACCACTGGTGTAGCCATCACAACACTCCACTGTCCACTGCCCATTTCCACTGACGCTATACTTCGATTTATTTATAGTGGCGCCTCGATGTCTCGAGCTGGAAGGAGAGGATGACATTGTTGATTGATTGATTGATTGATTGATTTTTTTCGTGTTTCCGAGCGCGTCAACTGCTTTGGTCATTAGTCCCGTTACTGTAGTGCATGCTTTTCCTCGGGAGATGGCGGTGATCTATCCCCGCTGAATGGCGAGATCCGGCGCCGACCTACCGTCGGCTAGTGAGGTTTCGCCCTAACCAGGACTCTCCCACCAGCGGGGCACCGCTCCAGCCGGGACAGGCTCTAAGCTCCCGACCGGTCTCCCGGCATATTTGGTAGTGTAGTGCATGTTAATGTAAGTGTGTGTGTAAGGGGAGAGGATAGGGCAAGGAAGAGGATTGCGCGCGGTCCGTGGCCCGTTTGTTACGGTACTGCTCCGGCATTCGCCTGGTGTAGATCGGAGAAACCACGGATAACTACCGATCATAGCAGCCGGCCGATAGAATTCTCCTCCAGACAGCGACTGAATTCGACCTAGCTGAAAAGCTAGTGTCGAAAATCCTGCCGCCGTCTGGACTCGAACCTAGGACCTCCCGGTCAGAGGGGCGACATTATCATTCAATGAGTAGCTCCAATACCAAAAATGTAAATCGTAACGAAGCTCCCGATAGAGTGACAGTGTCCCCACTCTTCGTCTAGCTCGTTACCTTGAGGCGCCGCTATGTTTAAATCGGAGTGTAATGCCACCATTACCATCTCTTAGCGCGTTAGTGGGCTAGGAAGACCCCTCCCCTCCTTCCTCGTTAATGGTTCCCTCCGTTGTTCGCGGCTGCTCGCGTGCCGGAAGTACTTTGATCGGCAGCGGTTGCGGGGCTCTGCCCGTTCAAAGACGTCCCGCTGCTCCGTTCAGGCCCCATGATGTTCTCAGTTCTTGAATGTTGCTTTCGTGTGTTCTCTTAATAAATGTAATTCCTTTTCGCACCACTTGCGAAGCTTTTACCACGTAGCACGCTGCTCTCTATTGCTGCTCGGAATAAAATAAATGGAACGTAGCCATAACTATGACGTGGAGAACCCTTCAAAATATTGCGGCCTTTAGCTTTCACTAGGGGTTAAATTGGATGTTGCTGAAAATTCCACTCGCGATGAGGGATTTTGAAGTGTTTTGGGCTTGTTAAATTTTACTCAACCGCTTTCACCGCCGCGGCCGCAGTTCGTGGCCGCTTTTATGAGCACACATACGCACGTGCTTCTACTCATCCGCGTGTCTTCTCTCTGGGCTAGTGAGAGTACAATATACATAAATGTATAACTTTAGGAATTTCGCCTTTCTGCCTTAAACGATGGACGATGTAGCGGCGTGTGTAATCGGGCTGACCGACTGGTTCTCGGCGCCGGCGCTGCGGGTCTGCCGTGTTGTTCTGCATATTCCATCAAAGTTGCGACCGCGGCGGAGAGAGCGCGGTTTGCGGCTTCCCCGTGCTCTCCTCCCCGCCACCCACACGCCCCTTTTCTCGTTTCCCGTCCGCTCTTGTGCTGCGAGTCGACGCACGAGCGCCGGGGCCGGACAGTCGAGAGTCAAATGGTGGCGAAACACTGGAAAGAGAATGCCATTCTGCATCAACCCTCGCATGGACAAGCATAATATTGAAACGCAGCCGTTAGTGTGGGGGGACCCAAGTGACCCCCACCAAAAGTTGTAACAAAAAGAGCTGTTATATTGAGTTCAAAATAGTATTTGCTTTATGCTATTATGTGTATTGTTTGACGTCTTACAATATTGCACAAGAACATTTGTGTAAATTTTCCAAATATTTTGTAATATTTTGAAAAGTTGAAAAAACTATGCTTTTGCATTCTCATCTAAGTCATGTTATCATCTTTGGAATAACTATTATATTAAACAGTTGTAGTTTCACATCATCATTATTACAAGAACACTTGGTCGCACTTATAGAGGAATTAGGAGAGTGTTACAGTGCCTTAGGAGAGTGGAATGGTGCTCCAACAGTAAGAGAGGAATTGGAGGGTATCAAAACTGCCTTACAATACTTAGACCCAAAGAACAATGCAGAATTAGTAATGGGGAGAACATGAACTCAGGAGAAGGATTTGGAGAAATTACTAATGAAAAATGTACTAAGAAAACAGGTTAAAATAATGGATTTTTAAGTACAAATAAAGATATTGAAATGTTCAGGTCATGCTGTTCATGTATTTTGCTGTATCTATATATTAATAAAATCAATCGTTATGGTAAACTTCTATTTAATTTTGACATCATCGGATGCAGTGATCCTCCGATATAGTGAACCAAAAATATTAGTCCTCAAAAGTTCACTATAACCGGAGTCGACTGTAGTTTTCTTTAAAAATGTAATTGCTTGTTAGTTTCTAATGCATATTAGTATCTATTTTCTTTTCCATTAGTTTTAAATATCTATCGTCATCTGGGCTGTAATTATTCCAAGACCAGCAGTAATATGTATTTTGACAATAACAAATTTGTGAGCAATGAAGAGTGGTGAGTGAACAATATCTTCATGGTGAGGATAAACGATGAAATGATATATAAAGCTTCAATTAGTGTACTGTTGAGTGCGGGGTACGTGAAAGCTGAAATGGGGTGGGCAAGAAGAACAATACGAAGTAATGTAGTGCCTAATCCGGCGAAAGAGTGCTGTGTTTCTGAAGAATTAGTAGGGGGAGCCAAAGAGAAAGATCAGAACAAAGGAAGGGGATAATGAGGGAATCGCTCGGATGATACTCCTTCGTGAAAAGGAGGTAAAAGACCAGGAAGGTGTGGATCGATGGAAAAGAGTAGGCAGAGACGGGGCGAAAGAGCTGCGTAGAGGAAGCGGAGCGCACGATGGGGTGGAATATTGCTTCGGCAGCCAGACGGATTTAATGGCGCCCAACGCAGCGGCGAACGGATCCAGGACGAAACTGTCGAGGCAAGGTGACAGTTATGGCCCTGTGCTCTGAAGGCTTGATACTGTGATTTTATGGAGAATGAATGTGTCTACTATCGTGCACGTAGTGTTTGTAATGCTTCCCCGACGCAAAGAGATGGAGAATTCTGTGCAGGTTTTGTACATCAGATCGCCTACCTGACTATAAAAATAATCCTTCTTGCTTGCAAAGTATGTATCTGAAACTCTTTTGAATCATAAAAAGTGCGTTCCATTTGAAATTTACCTCTGTATAGCACAATAAGGCAGGATACTGAAATACACTCTTAAGTCTCTGAATTAATCCTCTTGAGCTTCAAGAAATTATTCATTAGTTTGGATAAGTAAATATTATTATAGTAAAATGGTAAATACTGAGATGAAAAACTTTGAACGGGAAGTTGAAAATGTTTAAATTAGTAACCACATTAAGCCTGGTCAGCGTTTGATGTCTACAGTGTTCATAGTAAATATATATTCCTTGGGCAGACGCTACACACGTACATTACTTATAAGTCAACGTTTTTTTCCATCCGTAGATAATTAAGTAATTCTAATAACGTGTATTACAAGTTCTTTCTTGATATCAAGCTATTGTATAAAAGGGATTGTTTCTGCTTATGTAAACCTGTTTAGTTCCACAAAAACGGTTTACCGACCGGAGTGATTACTCCCAAATTCTGCGCGTATACTTCTGCACAGACAAAAAAACAATACGGGCTTTGTTTCAAAACGTTACCAAATAACTTTTCTTTTACAAAATTTAAGTCAGTGCAACTCGCAATGCAAATTATGGCATCGTTGCCGGGTGTTGCAAAGCGACGTGTACCGGGATGAGAGAGGGAGCGAGGCGGGGACTAGCAAAGGATTGAAGAAGCGAGAAGAGGGTCGAGCGAGTACGGGAGGGGGGAGGCTATGGTTCTGAGTGGAGCAGGAGAGTGGCGGACAGGGCGGGGGAAGAGGGCGGAGCTGGTGGCACGGGCAGAGGGGGGCAGTGCGTGTAAGACTGTTTATTAGATAAATACTTTGGGAACGCAGGATAATCTGTTAGTGTTTTATAATGTTTTTCGTGTACTTTTAAGATGACACTAGTTGTCTCTATTTTCAAAAAGACAGTGAATAAAAATAATGAAGAAACCATCCAAACTGGTTTTAAGAAATGTAGAATGCACATTGCTCAAGAACAATGTATAACACTACAAATAATTAAATATTGTCACGAATGCCGCACTTTTATATAGTATAAAATTCACTAAATATATTCACTTTTATATATATATATATATATATATATATATATATATATATATATATATATATAATACATGAAGAATATAAAATATTTGCTGTTTATTAATGCGGAATATGAGAGTAGGTGGAATAACACAATCAAATGTTTGCGTTTAACAGTGAAAATCCAATTTGCTTCATTGGTTTAATACTTTCTGCGATTTCCTCGACATCTAAACCATGAATTCCTCTCATATGGTCGGAGACTTCAGAGTTGTTCATGTAGTTGTTGTTTTCCACATTCTACGCATATTGAAAATTGTTAATGTAGATGAAGTGACCAAGTGACCCTGGACCGTAGCCAAATGTGTGAGAAGGGCGAAAAGGAGACCTCATTCCAAATTAACTGGTACAAGTTCCAGAACACCATAAGAAGTGCCATTCCCAAAATTAAAATATTAAATACTCCAATTGAAATTGAAAAAGTCGTAACTTACCTAAACACACTAATACATTCCACCCTACAAACTTCACAAACTAATCCACAAAAACAACTCAAAAGCAACAAGAACACCATATTGCCTCAGGAAATATTACATGCCATAAAATAAAAAACAAAACAAGAAGACTGTAGGCTAACTTAAAAACCCCGAGAATTAAGTCCGAACTTAATACAATTACCAACATAGTCAAAAGACTAATCAAAAGCACAATGCTTAACTACACTCTAAAATTGAATCACTGAACACCAAAAATAACTCAATAAGGCTCTTTACCAAAAAATAATAAATAAAAACAATAGTCCCCCCATTTAACCAGATAATACAAAAAGAGTAAGAGTTAGTCATGTATTTCGCCTCTACACTCACAACTAACTCAACTCAACCCCTTCCAGAACATAAAACAATCACTACAGCATCATAACAACCAGTATATGGTCCACACCATATAATTCACTACATATCTCCAAAAGAAATCACACAATTAATCAGAAAACTACCAAAAAAAATCACCAGGTCACAATAAAGTAAATAATATGATACTAAAGAAGCTACCCTTACCAGAAAAGGCTTTTAGAAATAAAATGTACAACTCTTGTCTCAGAATAAGTTACTTCTCGTTTACCCGGAAACATATTGTTATTATTCCAGTTCCTAAACCGAATAAAAACACGGCCAATGTCAGCAGTTACAGGCCTATAAGTTTGTTTACCTTCTCTCTCAAATGCTTTTGAAAAAATGTTCCTAAAAAGGCTGATCAAACATATAGCTTCTACTAATCTCAACCAAAAGAACAACTTGGCTTTACGAAACGTACTTCAACGCAACACCAATTATTGAGAATCTCCAAACATTTATTCTCATCATTTAAAAAAATACTATTCAATAAGATTATTTTTAGACATCTTACAAGCATTTGGTAGAATCTGGAACTAAGCATTATTATACAAAATAAAAAAAAGCGGCACCCCGTATTACTTAATGGAAATCATAAAAAAATTCTTAGAAAACAGAACATTCTCAGTAGCATTCAATAATCACCATTCAAACTCCAAAACAATAAACGCAGGCTTACCCCAGGGATCCTCGCACTTTTTAACATGTATGTAGCTGACTTTCCGAAGTTGAACCCCATGTTGAATGGCTCAGTTTGCTGGCGACACAGCAATTTACTCATCTGAAACCTCCATCACAGTAGGGAAAAATATAATGCAAATATATATAAATCTAATTGAAAGCTGGGCAGCAAAGTCAAAAGTAAAACGTAACCCAATTAAAACTGCAGCTAAACCACTCACACATAGACCATATACTTCTTCTCCATTAACATTAAACAATGAAACGATTAACTAGTACCCATTAAACAAGCCAATAAAAAACTTAAATCTAAACATTGATACAAAACTAAACGGGAAGCATCTCATTGACAATAAAGTAATACAGGCTAAAAGCAATCTATTACAATTAAAACCATTAATCAACAGAAACAGCCGTGTACCATATGACACCGCACTCGCAATATATAAAACAATTGTAATTGACCCCTCCTACTGTATGCATGCCCAATATGGCTAAATGCAGCTGGAACCAATCTTAATAAAATCGAAATTATCCAAAATCAGTTCCTAAGGACAATTACCAACGCACCATGGTTCATATCTTATGCACAGTTCCATAAGGAGTTCAGTCTCCAACCCATAACCCAGCACATCCTATACCTATCCATCCAATTCTACTTCAACCTAAAGCAGATATCAAATTTAAACGGATTCAACCTAGCCAGAAACCCCATCTATTCCACAAGAATAAAAAATAAGTACCCTTTCCACCTATTCCTAAAACAATTTTCTGAAATGGACCCTGATTAGAGGTGACCTTTAGGTTTCCTCAACCGCGATGCTAGTTGTAAGATTAATTTTAGTTTAGTTAGTCAACAGAAATACTTAGAATGAATGTAACTGAACTATGTAAATAACATCAAGTAAAACAATATTTTGGCCGACCTGGATGGCCGAGGTGGCTAAGAGCGAGTACCGACTCAGCGCTTCGGTCCGAAGGGTCGCGGGTTCGAGTCCCGCCTTGGGCATGGCTGTTTGTCCCTTGACTTTGTGTGTGTGTTGTCGCGGAGGGCCTCGCGTTCTGCTGACCCCAGATCAGAGGAGCCCGCAAGTGTTTGTCTAGTGAATGGTCGAATATGCGTCCCTTCGAGACGTAAAGGGCAACCGACTGTCGGCTGGATACAAGCCCTAGGAAAAAAACAAACAACAACAATATTTTGTTTAAAAAAGAGTGAAAAAGGGGCAGCACATGCCCTTGCCTTGCCCTTACATCGCGGGTGCGCGTCCTTCATGCCACACCGCCGGTGTTCCTGCTGTCGCAGTAACTCTGGCCGCCCGCCTCCCAGGTGCCAGCTCGTCCGTCTACCTGTCCTCCATCCTTTACACTTGCTCCCGCGTAACTCCCGCTCTTTAAATCCCAGCTCCGCTTTGCTGGCACCTTTCCGGCCCTCCGCGCGGAGAAACAAAGTTCATAGTTGGATGTTGGGCGGAGTGGACCGAACTTTCAACTCACGAATTCTGGGCGGAGCTTTCCACTTCTTCCATTTAATCAAACTCCGAGGATAAATGACGATTAGTGTAACTCTTTGAAAAAGTTTATTTATTTATTTTTGGAAGCCAATAAAAAAGTAGACTTATGTTGCTGAAGAACTTTATTTTCTTTATTTAATACGAATTACAAGAAATAGAGATTTGTTTGTTCTATTAGTAAGGCAACTGTAGAATGTCCATATTTTTGAGACTTCACATAATTTGTTATTAAATATCTAGCACTTTCATTTTCGTTTCAGTATCAATCGCAGTTTGGGCACTTATCATTCAGATTTAGCTGAAGCCACAATTAATAGTCAAAGTGAGGAACTTCACTCATTCACTCGTTCATTCATTCATTCATTCATTCATTCATTCATTCATTCACTCATTCATTCGTTCATTCATTCATTCATTTATTTTCATTAATTTCTTTTATGGTTACCACATTCGTTTTGATTCATTCGTATTATTCATTTATTTTATTCTACAAACGTAATATTTTATTCAGGTATTCTTTGTACATTAATATTAGTACATCATAAGTAGAATATAATCTTACCATTTGATGTCATTAACTACTTCATTAATTTCATACACAATTTCAAATTGTTTGTTTTGCTTCTTTACCTTTTGTTTATTGTGGAATAATAGCGATACTACAGTTTCATCATTTTTTGTTTCTACTTAAAAGTAACGTGTAAGTTGTTATAGTTATAGTGCATTTCATAAATAAAATTCTATTTATTCGGTTGTTTCTTGACATAGAAAGAAACGGAAAGAGCATTGAACGTTAGAATTGTATATAGCGTTGCGAACGACCTCGTCGCTCGAGTGCACAGTGCAAGAAATTCCTGGGTGCGCATCTGAGCTCTCCGGCAGCGCAGTGCGCGCCGAGCTCCCGCCTTCCCTCCCTGGGGGCACCAAGTGGTGCGCGACAAATCTCATTGCGAGCGCGGCCGCGCCGCCGAGGAGGGCAAAGCGGGAGGAGATTGAACTAGCGCGCGTGGCGCGGACACGTCTGACCAAGCCGGAATTGAGCGCGTAGATGAACGCTGCAACGGTCGTGGGTGCGGGTGGGGTCCGCGGTTCGAGACAGGCCGTCGTCGCCGCCGCCGCCGTCGCCGTCACCGCCGTCGCCGCCGCCGCCGCCGCCGCCGCCGCCACCCCGCTGCAGGCCAATCTGAGCGGCTCTTCCTCACCAGTGGTGTAATTGAATGCAGCACCGGTGATAGCGGCAAATCGAGTTTGCAGCGGCGTTAACAACGCGACGCGTGCGTTATTAGGTCGGCGTTAGCGCTCGCTCCTGCGGATCGCACGTCCGCCGCCCAGGCCTCGGCGCCTGCGCCCGCTCGCCGTCGCGCCTTTGATAGGGTGTTTTGCCCGCGGCCGGGATTGTCTCTCGACGCACGCGCCTAAGCCACTCTGCTGTGCTTGTTGCTACTGCGTTGCAGGTACGGGATGTGCCGCTTCTGCAGTCATTCGTTTACTGCATCGTCAGTTGTTTCCTGCTGCACATTGTTCAGATTTCTTCGTCTTGGAGATTTTCATTTTTTTATCGTTCAGCTATTTTATTTTGTGTTTATTGCCGGGTGTCCAAATATACTGCGTTTTGTTGGTATTTTTCTCTTTGAAGAAATTTCTTTCTCGAGGAAAATTCCCAGCTTCACTTAGATTTTACATGTTCTTTAAGAAAAGGTAATGTTCTTATGAAAGTTCTGTAGATTGGCTTTTGTCTACCCTGAGTATTTGGAAATAACTTCATTTAATAATTAACATCTATTCCTGTTAGTCAACGTATCTTTTTATCTACATCTAGGGATCCCAGTGGAATCGGCATCCATCCTCCTTGTGGTAGATGAAATTTTAAAGATGGACAGATCAAGAGGTCAATTGGTAGTCGATAGACGAATATGGATCGTTTGGCTTATTATCATAATCCGGTTCAAGATTCCATTGGTACTAAAAATAGTAATGAAGTCGATAATTGTTTTCTTCTATAAAGATCCAAAACATATAAAAGTAAATTACAAATCGCCCCGGATTTGGAATTTTACAAACTTACAATTAATGAAAACACAATATTTGTGCAATTAGAAACTGATTTTATTTCAGAATATTTTCCACTGTACTGTGGAATATTTATTTTCTTTGTAACCTACAAAGTATCGGAACAAGAAAGATGTATGACATGCAATCTCAATCACCAGGAACACATTGTAAAGCTCTGTCCAATTTATGAATCATTACACTATGATACGGTAAAAAAAAATCAAAACATCGTGGAACTGTTGAGACTGAATGATCAGAGTAATATTCAAACACTTCTTTTCATTTTCTTAAATCTTGTTTTAAGTTACGGTCATTTGATTTATCTGAATAAATTTGCTTTCTAACTAAATTGAATAACAGATTATATTTTATACTAAAGTGATGTGAATACTGTGAACATTCTTTAATTCCTTGTAAATTCAGAATCTAAGTTTTGTGAGATCTTGATACCGACAAATTTATTGACGACAAAACGTCTGTCTGGCACCTAACCCGTTCAAACGACATTCTCCAAAATTGATATTCCCCGATCGATCTCAAAGGCCGTAAGGTCTCACGTTTGAAACGATATTTTGATTTTTTGGATACTCTAGATGACTTAACACTATTTTCAAATTTTTCTAAAAATATGGCTTAAAATATTTTTATTAAACCTTTTTCTCGGATAGCAAAAAGAATGCCAAACAAATAGCGCAAGTCTAATTCTAGTCGAAAACTGAAATTCGAAAATTGGAAAAGTTAAAAAAAATCAACGTCTATGTACAACTACAATATAACAGACAGAGATTCCTCAATAAAATCTATTGTTTAAAGACAGATCTTGAGATAAGGTCATGTAGAATTTTTCGGCAATACGAACAGTTTTCACTCATTTCTTTTTGTGAAATTTTTTAACAATTTTTTTTCTCTCAAAAACATTTAAATTTTTTTCATTAAATTTTCTCCTCGTATGTAGCAAAGGACTGTAAAACATTCGGAGTTAGTCACATTTTCGGTGAACTCTGTATTTTTGAAAATTGTCAAATATTAACCCCCCAAAAAGTACAATATCGATGACACAGATTTTGTTGTTAATTGAATTTGATTAAAAAAGTAGATACTTAAATAAAATCATATTGGGATAAGTCTTTTGGGAAAACGAGTAGTTTTCGTAAAATTTGTGAACAAATTTATGCTGGTTGAAAACACTTCTGCACAAATAGAGTATTGCGTAGCGGATACAAATAATGATTGAAAATATGTGATTCTATAGTACTAGTGGTACTAGGATATTGCAATAACGCCAGCTCTATTATCTGGCTTATCCATTGGATGTTATCTAAACAAGATCTCCGGCTTCTAAAACCGCTTTGTTCTCCGTTGAATGTTAATCCCTTTTGTACTTTTTCATTTAGGATACTAGGGAGTAGTCTACTATTGATGGGATGACACTAATGGATATTGCCATTAACTTCAATTTAAAAAAATTGTTTTGATATATTCAGTTATTACGTTACCTGCATTATCCGTGTTTTAAAAGTGCAATAATAAGTTTTCCTAGCCCTGGAACGTCATTGCTTTAGCTCTCGCTAATGGTCTCTTTACCCAAGAACAAATGATTTAGGGTTCCGATTCTTTCCAACATGTGCTATCTAAGCCTGTCAGGTATATTTTCTCGTAATAATTTTTCGTAGGAAGCAATCAATTTCTATGAGTAATTAATTGCACATTACTTTTGTTAATATTGTTCTAATATTTTTTAGACTTTTCCAAGTCCGATTGATTTTTTTATCCTTTTGTACAAACTTATCTCTTAATAATTCCCCGTACTAATTTATTTCAATTTTTACTAACTGTTTTCACTAATTTTTAAGCTTTAATTTTTTCTAATTTTATCTCAAACTATTCCTTCCTTTACCTGACGCGCCTCGACCTAAATAACATACTTCGTAGTAATCGGCCTTCCCCTGACATCGCGAGCGCCGCTATCTCTACAGTCACCACCGTTACCGCCTCCGTCTACAGCTACCTCTGTCACTACTTTTGGTGCCTTCGCCGGGCGACAGCATCATAGGCCTCCGACGTTATTGCAGCGCTGCTGCCTCTACTACTCCTCCACTACCGCCACCTCCGTCGACTGCACTACAGCCTCCTCCATTACCCCAGCCACGGCCTCCTACACCCGCCTTCACCGCCTCCATTCACACTGCAACCACCGCCGGTCTCGCCACCGCCATCGCCGCCATCGCCGCCACCGCCGCCACCGCCGCCACCGCCGCCACCGCCGCCACCGCCACCACCGCCGCCACTGCCGCCACTGCCGCCACCGCCGCCACCGCCGCCACTGCCGCCGCCACCGCCACCCCCGCCGCCGCCGCCCCCTCCTTCGCCCTGGGACTCGCGGCGTCGAGTCGCCTCCCGAGATTGCTCCCGCGCAAAAACAACACGCGAGGCGTCGAAGCGGGTGGAGTGGGGCAGGGAAGGGGGCGTGGAGCGGGGGCGCGAGGAAGGTCCTCAGAGACCCGGCGGCGCCTTATTTCACCTCGGGAAGTGGGGCGGTGCGAGAGCGCGACGCCGCGCTCGCTCAGCCGGCCAGCGGCGGAAGTCCCGGCCAATTGAGCCGCCCTCGATCCTGCGCGGCGACGGAGACGGCGCTCCGGGACAAAGCCTTGGAAGCGGCGCTGGCGGGTGACAAGTGTGCGGCTCTGTTGGGGGTTACTCGCTACAATGCAGCGACGATTGTTTATGTTGAATGGGGGTTTCTGCATGCGATCGTAAAACACATGACAACAGTAAAGTGTTTTAGGAATAAGCTTAATGGAAGAAAGGAGAAATTATGAAATCTGAGGTCTCTACGCAAAGAGTTGAGAACCCATCAATGGAAATGAGAATTATTGTTGGACAGTTACTTACGCTTGTCCTGAATACCTATACATTTTTAGGAAATTTAATTTAGAAAGGTTTTGAGTGAAATGTGTAAACTAATATAATTAGAACCCCTGAAGCGGATGGTAATGTAATTATCTAATACATTTGAAATAGAGTTGCGAAAATTGTCAGTAATAATTTTCAAATCATTTTCTGAAAGTAGTCTTCTCAACTAACGTCGTATATTATTTTTTGAGTAATGTATTATTACACCATAATTCAAATTATAGTAACATGTGTCCAACAAATGAAACTGATTGTTTGGAGTAATAAAGTATACCAAACAAATGTGTTATATCACCTGGAGCGTTAGCGTATGCAATGGCGAGCTTGCCACGGCGGAATTTTTAAGTAAGATGTGTCGCGGTAGGCTACAACTTAGATGAGAATTCTAGTAGCTGCGTGATTTCACATTTTGTTTCTGCGATCTTCTCCAGTTAATGTTACAAGCTAATGCCGTAGCAATGCAACGGGTGTTTGATTGACTGCCTTTTCCGTTCTGTTTGATTCTCACTCTTCGGGACGGACGATGAAGCATTAATACTCTGATTACCTTCAGTCGTTTCTCCTAAATCTAGAAATATTTGCTGTACTGTTAATAATCATTAATCAGATGTCAGCCCAAAGTATGAATTGGGCAATAATGAAATTGATAGAATTTATATTTCATATTTTTCTCACTGAATGTAAGGAAACGTCATGTAAAGAAATCACAACGGCCAACATGATTATTTATTAGATACTTTTTATATTTTGTTTTTAATTCTCAAGACAAGAAAATACTGAACTGAAAATGAACTGAAGAAGACTAAAAATACAAGTTTTATGAACTTTTCTGGAACAATAATGAATACAAATGTACCATTAGTGCAATAATTATGGTCGGTTTTTAAAAATTACAGAAACAGTATTTAGAAATCAGATAACATTAAATAATAATCTTGAATTTCATAATATATTGCTGTATACTAAAATATTGTGTAAAGTAATTAACTCTTAGTTATATTAAAGTTAACTAAGGTTATATTTGTACTTGAATGGAGTAGTTTCGTACAGAGAAGACTGTAGTGAGGATCTATGGCATTTAGTCACACAAAACTAAAACTCTTAGGAAACTGTATATCACAAGGATATCTCATACATTTAGTATAATTGAGCCATTCCTATAACGCCCGCGACGACGCCATCGCCCCCAACCAAGTCGTGTGGCTGCATCGAAGCCGATTCCCCTCACGGAGGCTCCAGATTTCCGGCGCGGCAAGCGCCAGATAATTTTACGGGCGGCTCGCACGCAGCTCCCTCACAGTGCTCGGCGCGCCCCCGCGCCGCCCCGCGGGCCGCCAAGGGGTTGGCACCGCGGGAGGTCACGGTCGTGGGCGCCAGCGACGGGGGTTCCGCCGGAAGTGGGAGCGAGAGGGGGCGCTGCCTCCGCCCGAGCCGGAAGCGGCGCCACGCACGCGGGCAGCCTGCCGATGCGGTCGAGACGCTGGCTCGGGGCCGGCGGTGATTGTGGTGGTGGAGTCGGCAGTACAGTGGTGACGGTGGAGGGAGGGTTTTTTTTGTTTTGTTTGTTATTTAATTGATTTTTTCATGTTTCCGGGCGCGTCAACAGCTCAGGTCATTAGTCCCGTTAGTGTAGTGCATGTTTTTTCCCGGGAGATGGCAGTGATCTTCCCCCGGTGGATGGCGAGATCCGGCGCCGACCTACCGTCGACTAGTGGGGTGTCCCCCTAACCAGGACTCTCCCACCAGCGGGTCACCGCCCCAGCCGGGACAAGCTCTAAGCTCCCGACCGTTCTCCCGGGATATGTGGTAGTGTAGTGCATGTTAGTGTACGTGTGTGTGTAAGAGGAGATGGTAGGACAAGGAATGGGAAGGACAGATCGCGCGCGGTCCGTGTCCCGTTTGGTAGGGTACTGCTCCGGCATTCGCCTGGTGTTGATCGGAAAACTACCGATCAGAGAAGCCGGCCGCTAGAATTCTCGTCCACACAGCGACTGAATTCGACCTAGCTGAAAAGCTAGTGTCGAAAATCCTGCCGCCGTCAGGACTCGAATCTAGGACCACCCGGTCAGAGGCGCTGCAGTGACATCAGTTGATGCACTGAGCTACCGCTCCCGGTTTGTTATTTAAGATCACATCAACCACTAGGTCATTAGCGGGTCATTAGCGACCACTGTTGGAGTTAACGTTAAAGTAACTGTGAAGAAGAAACGATATGATGATAAGGGGTGAAAGAACGAACACAAATACAACCATGCCCGAGGTGGGACTCAAATCCGCGATCCTTCGATTCGAGACCGCTACAACACTACTGCCTTAGCGATCTCGGCCACCGGATCGGCGGAGGGAGGGTTGTTCGCTGATAATTAGTTTTATGGGAGGAGAGGTCTAAAATCACGATATGCTCACAATAACGTGGTGATTGTAGTTAGTAATGGCGTCATGGATTAATTCTGTCGAACATGTGAATGATGGATATGATCTCGTATCATATGGTAAAAAGAGTAATGACGCTAATTCTGTGGTAACAGCAGCTGAAAGGTTACATATTTATTGGGTGTGGAGACTTAAATCACTATCATATATCTGATTATCTGTTTGTGATTACGGTCACCTTGTCTGCGGTCTGGTGGTGCAAATGCGTTTATGTGCCAGTGAGAATGATGTATGTGATAATTTAACAACTGAATAATATCGTGATATTTGTTGTGTTTTGAAAATATGTTGTCTTTCATACCAGCATCTTAATGGGAATGAAATATTCATCGGAATGATTAAGCTGCGATGTTTCCTTGTGACTCTTTTCCTTATTGGGTAAGACACCAACAAGCAGGCGATCGAAATGAAAACCTACCTGATGTGTTGCGTTGGTGTGCGAACACTCCCATGCAGCTGAAAGCTGCGTGAACGAAAACTGTCTGTCTGATGCTGACTGCGGTAGCAATCCCAGAGAGTTTCGTAGTTCACAGAAAATGCTTCAACAATAAAGTTTTGCGTAGGTTCCTTGAGCTGTTCCATTTGTAACTTTTCTTACTGCTGCTGCTATCTTTTGAGTCACTTTTTGGGAAACAGCTTTTTGGTTCCATTCTTTAGATTTGCAAAGGCAGCGTGCCTCCTCCTCCAGGCTACTTTGGATTCTGTTTCAACGCTTAAAAGACCTATGGAAACCTCGGGATACGTCTTGTCCGTTCATGTTTAAACGAGCAGCCGGAATGACAACAGACGCTTTCGGACGGGTAAAACGGACCAACCGGCCTTTTACGTCATCTCTTAGGCAATTTTTTCAGTTTCTTTTGGACCCACCACTAGATTTTTTCCTGGGAGGCTGATATTCTAGTAATAGTCTCCTCCCGTATCCCAGCTGATATTGTAGTCAACCGTCCCATATACAGGCTGATATTGTCATCAACCGTCCCGTACCCCGGCTGATAAATCGCCCCGTATTCCGGCTGATACTGTAGCGTACCGTCCGATATCCTGACTGATATAATTATCAGTCCCGTCTCCAGGCTGAAATTGTAGTCAACCACCCCGTAACCCGGGTGATATTGTAGTCAACAGTCCTGTCTCCCGGCTGATCTTGTAGTCAACCGTCCCATATCCCGGCTGATCTTGTAGTCAACTGTTCCATATTCCAGTTGATCTTGTAGTCAATCGTTCCATATCCCGGCTGATTGTGTAGTCAACCGTCCCGTATCCCCGCTGATCTTGTATACAACCGTTTTATTTCCCGTCTGATCGTGTAGTCAACCGTCCCATATCCCGGCTGATCTTGTAGTCAACCGTTCCATATTCCAGTTGATCTTGTAGTCAACCGTTCTATATCCCGGCTGATTGTGTAGTCAACCGTCCCGTATCCTCGCTGATCTTGTTTACAACCGTTTCATTTCCCGTCTGATCGTGTAGTCAACCGTCCCATATCCCGGCTGATCTTGTAGTCAACCGTTCCATATTTCAGTTGATCTTGTAGTCAACCGTTCCATATCCCGGCTAATTGTGTTGTCAACCGTCCCGTATCTCCGCTGATCTTGTATACAACCGTTTCATATCCCGTCTGATCTTGTAGTCAACCGTCCCGTATCCCGGCTGATCTTCTAGTGAACCATCCCGAGCGCATCCCGAGCGTGTGTGGTTCCTTTGGCAGTGCCGAAGGCGACAGCCCATTGGAGGCACGTGCAGCGGAGGGAGCCTGCGGAAGCGCGCTGTGCACGAGGGGGCGCGGAGGGCGAGGGCGCGTGGAAGGGCGGCCGCGCGCCTCGAGAGGATTACCGGGAATCTAGGCTGGTTAATTGTTTCGGCCGGCCCGTGACCTGCGTGCCCAAGGCCCCTGGGGAATTTCTCGCCTCCCGCCGCCCGAGGAGTGAAGATGGCGACGGGGCCGCGCGCCCGGCTCCTGCGGAAAGCTCCACACGTCGCCGGCGCCTCGTGCTTCGCGGGCGGAGACAGAAGTTCTTTTGTGGTGTCGCGGGTGCAACTATCGGTGGCGGATTCGGCTTCTGACCCGCGTTCGGAACTCGCTATCTTTTAATGGAATCTGTCGGAGTGAATTTCTTTCAGTGCGGCAGGTTTCCTTTGAAAAGCTAGTTTTTGAAGGTGGAGAGGTTTTAATTGTTTTTAAGTTGCTTTTCATTAATTTTGTCTTATTTAAAGATTACCTTTCATTAAAATCCTTTGTTTTTCTTTCAGGTAAGTGGTGAATTGTTGGTGATCGCAGAACATCAATGGATGAATTGCTGTCTGGTAAGTTTTAAAGTGTTCACCCCATTGTAAATTCTGGTTTTTGGTAACGCCTGAACACGAACTTTTCATTTGAAACGTTATTCAAGGCTACAAAATAAAAAGAATCATACATTTGGAACTTCTTTTCGTAGAAATTTTTTATTAATCAAGAAATTAATTGCGAGATTCTAACGGTGGTATATCGCCTAATTTTTATAGCCTATTTTCTGACGTGATGAAACATAATTTTGTCTTGGGAATATTTTGGGAAATTTGTTTCAATAATGAAAATCCCTTTCAAAGTATCGAAAAAATACACACAGGCTTTTTATCTTCTTTACTACAGCTTTCATTTTGTATTGCAGACCTTCTTCTATTTCTTCCTCTTGCGGGTTTTCCGTAACTTAGTCTACTCGCACACACACGAGCGATTGTTTGCTTTCTCAGTCCGGGAGCGTATGTTCGTCTAAGATGGATGAACAATAGCGACAGTACTCACATTAATCCAAGAATATCGCTGGAACGCAATTCCGACACTCGAGGACAAATCGATTGAGATATTGCTGGCGACCGGCGGCGCCAGGCAGCCGATCCTAGCGAGCACAGTAGCGAACCCTCACACTGGCACAGTGCCGCCCCCGCCGCCCCGCCGCCCCCACCGCCCCCGCCACCCTCGCCGCCGCCGCCGCCGCCCCGCCGTCGCCGCCCCGCCGTCCCCGCCGCCCTCCCGCCCTCGCCGCCCTCGCCGCCCTCGCCGCTGCCACCGCCCCCGCCACCCTCGCCGCCGCCGCCGCCGCCGCCGCCCCGCCGCCCCCGCCGCCCCCGCCGCCCTCGCCGCCCTCGCCGCCGCCACCGCCCCCGCTGCTCCCTGCTGACGCCGCAGCGTCGACGCCTGGACGCGCACGGTGCGTCGGTTGCACACACCCTGCATTATTTCATTAATCATCGACAACATGCTCTAGTCCTGAAGGGCTTTTCCGTCATCTCTGAGGCAATTCATCCACATTCTGGTCTCACCGCTAGATCTTTTGTGGAAGTCTGTAATTCTAGTGCAATTTGTGGCAGTCGGGCAGAATCCATCCTTTTGACGTATTCCAACCGTTGACTCTTTCACTTACATTTGTGAAACTCATAGATAAAATACCCCATTATTTCTTGATATATGCGTTCTTCTTTTGACCTAATATGTCTAACTAGCTCTTAGGAACTTTGTTTCTGCTGGTACAGTTTCATGTTTTTTCTGATTTTTTGATACTCTAAGCTCACTTCTACGTAGGGTTATTTGCAGCGCATTAATGTAATAAAATTTCAAAATTGTGTATTTCCAACATTTACATCTCAATGTTTTACAGATTATCACACACTATTTGAAATTCATTAATTTTGCCTTCTAAGTTTTCCAACAGAACATATCATAATTAATAGATCAGACTTTTCTTAATTGTCAACTGTATAGCAGTGATATCTTGAAGCTATATGAAAATAATTGCTGTTGATATTAAAATTCCACGAAGCTGCAAATGCGTGCTAGACAAGGGAGATTACAAATTGAAGTAAATAAGAGGTACCCTTTTAGTAAGATTTGAGATGTAGCAAGTAGAGTCACTAGTCCGTGGTCCTCTATGCAAAAGCGCTGAGTCGTCGAGTGACAGGGACTACAACTACAAGGACTGCGGAGAAAGAACGTCTGCTGAGGCTGGTGGATCAGTGGGTCGTAAAAAGTTTTGGAAACCTGCGAACCCGAAGCTAGTTTTATCTTTGCTGCTTGCTTGAGAAAATAGAAAGCTGGTTTTATCTGCATTGATCATTTACGTAATGTTTTCCTCACAAGAAGCACGAGCTGCTACAAGATGAGTTATGACTGTGACAATGCCTCAATTACGGTATAATGCATCATAAATATTTTTCAGCACTGTAAATTACTACAAAAGAATAAAAATGTAATTTTGATGTAATCAATCAATTTGGAATAGTTTTTTAAAATTCGGAAAAGCTAATCTTGCTTAAAATGCAGAAATATTAGTTCAGAGAGATATAACGCTCGTTGTCTATAAAAAATATTACTCTGACATTGGAAAGACAAAATGATCGGTTTAGGGCTCACAACCAATCCATCATCCTCACCGTTCAAGGCAATTCACTCAGCTGTAATCATTGGTTCTATTGATTGCCTTTGCATCAATCTCTGTCATCTCACTCAAATCACATACCTGTACCTAAATGCTTCAATAATATTATTGGGCAGAGATTCTTCTGCGTATTCAGAACAATATTGATTTTTTCTTGTTTCCGGGCGCGTCAACTGCTTTGGTCCCGTTAGTATGTTTTTTCTATGGAGATGTGTTTCCGTATGTTTTTTCTTGTAAGATGGCGGTGATCTTCCACCGCTGGATGGCGAGATCCGGCACCGACCTACCATCGGTTACTGGGGTTTTCCCCGAACCAGGACTCTCCCACCAGCGGGGCACCGCCCCAGCCGGGACAGGCTCTAAGCTCCCGACCGGTCTCCCGGCATATGTGGTAGTGTAGTGCATGTTAGTGTAAGTGGGTGTGTAAGGGGAGAGGATAGGACAAGGAAGAGGAAGGACAGATCGCGCGCGGTCCGTGTCCCGTTTGGTAGGGTACTGCTCCGGCATTCGCCTGGTGTTGATCGGAAAACTACCGATCAGAGCAGCCGGCCGCTAAAATTCTCCTCCATACAGCGACTGAATTCGACCTAGCTGAAAAGCTAGTGCCGCCGTCAGGACTCGAACCTGGGACCTCCCGGACAGACAGCGCATCATTTGATGCACTGAGCTACCGCTCCCAGAACAATATAAATTCCCATACTAATCTCTTAATTTATTTAACAGAACATAGTAGCGTCTTTCATGTTAATACTTTGACATTTTTTAACTGTAATCTAAACGTATTTCCTGCAGAATCATAGCAAAACTCCTGGGCTTCACGACTTGGTCATACTGATTCGCCACGTCATCTGCTTTTCATATCTCCGAAGCCCCGGTATCTGCGACGCTTTCCAAACCCCCGAAATCCCACCGCCCCTTCCCCGCCGCCCCACCCACCTCGCTCCCGGCTCCAACGCAAGGGGTCCATTAATCAACAAGCTAATTAAAGAGCGAGCCGCGGCGTCACCGCGCGCGGCGGCGCGGGTCGCGTCTCGCCGCCGTAACTCAAACTTCCAGCGAGCGGCGCGGTGCGGTCACGCGCCCGAGCGCTGCCACGGACGTGCTCACGCGCCCGCCCAAACACACGGCTCACCTGCGCAATCGATACCTCTCTGCGAGGGGTCGACCGGGCACGGCGGCTGGGAACAGCGCGGAGCAGAGCGGAGCGCGAGAGTTCGACGCACCGAGCAAACACACGGCGACGCGTTCGCGTAATGGGGGTTGACGCGAGAGGCGCCCCGCCCCCTTCGTCTGTCGGTTGTTGCCGTCTGGTGGGTATTGCGAGTAAAAGGTTTGTGTTGTAATCCTCCTGCCCCTTTTTCAAGCGCTGCTAATTATTTTTTTTTTTTTTGTATTTTACAGGGTATGCTGCGAATACGTTGATGCACAGAAAGACCATGATTTGATTATGCGTTTTAACGAGGAATTTTGGTATGAATGGTAGGATGCCGTGGTATTTTAACAAACTGCAAAGTGCGAATGTATAATGAGATACTGAAACTAGTTCTGTAGGGTTATTTGGATACAAAACGTAATTACTACAGGTCTTTTGTTGCTTCTCAATTATACAGTTTGCACACTCAATTGTTTGGATGAAAATAGAAAATAAACATGTTCAGTGCGGTAAGCAGCGCATGACAAAAGTCAACAATTGTCAATGTTCATTCTCAGAAGCATAATGAATGCTTCAATTCCTCCCCCTGCCTCCACTCGTTCCGCACCCCTCCATTCCTTCTCTCCCTGCTCCGTCCCGCCCTTCCGTGTTTTATGTCAACAATAATTTTATTTGGAGACGTAGTGAATACTGGGAAATGAAACTACAAACTAAAATGTGTTTAATATTTTAATTCTCATTTCCAACACGTTTGTTACTGAAAGTAATGCAAACGTCAAACATAGTAAAAACTGAAACTAAAACAGCTATCAAATTTTAAATGCTTTATAAAAAATCATTACAATAAATTCACCCGAAAACTGCAGGAGAGAATTTGGAAATGTATATAGAGAAGGACATAATAAATGAATTGCATTTTATTTATTTATTTATTTATTTATTTATTATATGAACAACAGACGTTTGCACAAATAAGAAATTACACTATTCATAAGTTAAGTATGTCTATGTCTTTTTGTAAACATTTATTACCACATACATTGAATACATTTTCCTGTAAACAGATTCGTTAAATGAGTTAAATAATTGAGTTAGTAAATTATGTGATCGTTTGTCACTATGAAAAATAAAACAACAAAACCTATGAGAAGACATAGAAAAAATTATATTAGAAGCAAGACATTAAAACAAGTTTTTAAACAATACAAAAAAGTGTAATTAGTCTTAGTTCGTCCCGATATTATATAATTATTAGTCAAGTAGTTTGTTAAAATATGAAGATAAATTTCATCCTTCAGTAATCATATTTGCACGTATAAAAAATTGATATCAGATGTATTAAAAATACTGAAGTGACCAGTGCAGCAAGACCTGCAAACCTGACTAGCCTGTTGGAAAACGTTTTCATAACTACGAGTCTAAATTTTGTTTCTCTAAAGGAAAGTATTTATCAATTAATCTCGCCTTTTGTTTACGACGAAGAGACTTTTCCTTGAGTCACCACCTCTTGCGAAGAGCGTGACAAGATACATTGTTGGTTCTCTATCTTCATCAGTTTAAATTTAATCACGTCTAAAAAATTTCGCCGCGCTGCGCGGAGGAATCTGTCCCTCTGAATCTCCATGACTTGCCGACTTCTTCCCCCCCCCCTTTCTGCCCCCACCCTCTCCCCGCCTCATCGCCGCGGCCCGAGGAACTTTTTCCGGAACGAGGGTGGGGGAGAAGAGAAATTCTTGTCGTGATTTCGAGCTGTGGTCCTAATTAATTGCCTCTAATCTTGTCCCCGCGCGCCACCGCGCCGCGCCACCAGCGCGTCGCCGCCGCCGACGGTGCCCCTTGTGTTCTCCGCCCTCGGGGCCTGCCCCGCCCCACCCCTCTCCGCTCCTCCCCCGCCTCCACTCGTTCCGCACCCCTCCATTCCTCCTCTCCCTGCTCCGTCCCGCCCTTCCCCCTTTGGCTCCACCCCGCCCTGCCTTCCCGCCCCGCACTGCCCCGACCTGCCCCTCCCACCCCACCCCGCCCCTCCCACCCACCTGCCTCACCCCGCCCTTCCTCGCCCTTCTCCACCCTGTCCCGAACTGCCCCGCCCTGCCTCGCCTCGCCCCGCTCCGCCCCGCTCTGCCCCTCCCCGCTCGGCCCCCTCTCGCTTCGCTCCGCCGACCGCTGGCGCGCTCAGGCGCTTCCCATTGCGCTGTCCTTCCCCTTGCCGTGCCCTGTGGGCGCAGCCTCGTCCTCTTGCCACGCCTACGCCCCGCCGCACCCCGCCGCGACTCTACGCCCCCCGCCGCGCGTCGCCGCCCTCGCCAGACTGCTCGCCCTCCGCCCCAGGGCGCGCTCGCCGCGTCTTGGCCAGGCTCAGCCCAGACATCCTGCAGTTCCAGCATTTACTCCCGTTGAGACCGGCACTCACTCCTTCCTTCCTCTAGCTCTCGTTCAGACACATATCTTTCGCTCCTCCTGTCATCGCAGATTACTTGACTACTAGGATAATTTTCTTTCTCTGACTGGTGACCCCTATCCATCATGACAAGTTTTGTCTATCTAGTCCTCCTTTCTTTGCCTGGAATTTTGTATGTTACAAGCCTTTGTGTTAGCTTACCCGCAAACGTTTTTTTTTTCTCCGTGTTGTGTGACATAACGCCGTTTTATCATCGATTTATTTTCTAGTGACTTGTTCGTCGTGGCACTAGATGACTTCGCGTTCTCCGTTCGTGATCCGTGTCTTTCGTCTGGCTAGTTCTAGCTGAGTCTCACTTCTGGCACTCCCTCCCTTTCTTCCCGTCCGTCGTGAGCCAGCGGGTGGTGTCGCACTCGGCCGCCCCGACGCCGCCGTCGCCTTTGGCGCGGCGCCTGCGCCCGCGTAATCCCCCGGTGCAACTTCCGATAAACTTGGCAGCTCGCGGCGACGACGCTGGAAACAGCAGCAGGCAACGGAGGCGATGGTGGTGATCAAAATCATTGTGGTGGTAATTTCAATAAAAAATCGGCGGCAGCGGCAATCGAGAACGGAGGTTCAGGCAGTCCCGGAAATGACAGAGATGGTTGTAGGATGCAGGCAGAGAGGATATGAGTAGACATGCAGGTGCCTAATGTAGTTGGGGTAATGGTGATGACGGTGGAAATATTTGTGGTAGACGTGGTTGAGATAAATAGCTTGGAGACGTGCAGACACAGTTGGTAGAAGTAGAGACAAAGTTGGTGGAGAAGTGGAGACTAGGGGGGCAACGATGGTAAAGGCAGGCCATGCAGTGATGTTCGCAGGATTGATTGTGACGGTTCGGCGGAGACTGGGTTGGGTGCAGTGAAAGTGGTGACTGTGGCGGCGGCATCAGTGGCAGTAGTCGTAGTAGCGTTGTCACACATTCCCTCTCTTCTCACTTTAACTCCCTCCCCACTCTTCGCTCTCGACGATTAATGCCGCCATACTCTCCGTCCTTCGCCATCCCGTGCGTCGATATTAAAATATTAAGATCGCGATGACGGGAAACGAGGTCTTAATTAAAAAAAGACGTCGGTTCTCTCGGGTTCACTTTCTCTCTGCATATAAAATTTAGACCTTTGCTCTTTATGTTGAAGAATAGCCTGTAAAAGTTCGAACTTAGTACACCACTTGAAAATGAATCAGCTGTAAAATAATTATGGCGTTAAACACTGAATGTTTTTCTATTCACCCAGGAATTTTATGGTTACATTTTTGCAAATACTTTTATTTTTCTTATTTGTCGTTGCAGTTTTTATTGTGTATATTATTGAATCGATGTTTAGACTCTCCACGCGTAGTAGAGATGTTGAAGCAGGGAATGTGTCATTTCAGTAAACTCGTGCTTGTGTTTTTGATTCAGATTGTATTTATTATTAAAACACACGTTTTAAATAACCTATTGGGGTTCGTGGAAGTACAGCCGCAGATATTGCTTATAAAGCAGATTTTGTGCACATATTGGTGCTATCGTTGCTTTAGGAAAGAATGTTGTTAGAAATAAAATAAAGTAAAACTGTAAATACCCATACCTTTGCCCGATATAACGTGCAGTGTTTTTCTGAAAACTGTTCAAGGACATCTTTGTATTTCAAATTAGAGTAATTTTCTTGTAGTTTTCACGTAGACATTTTCTTTTTTCGATCGACGAAAATCAATAATATACTGATAATAACTGATACTGATAATAATAACTGATAATCAAAAACAGTCAGGCCGAAACTTAAACATTGAACGTTGCTGTCTGGAGATAGAATTGCAGAGAAACGTTCTGGGCTGGATTTTCAATTTACACTGCTAATGTTCTGTTTCGATGAAACTCTTTTTATATTTTCAGCGAAATAATATAACATTTTGAACGTGTTATTCAGCATGTAATTTTGACAACATTCCAATACGAGAGGCGGGACTAGGTGAAGTGAGCGGGGCAGGAAACAAGTGGGAGAGGTCGGCAGGGCAGCTGAGGGGGCGGAGCGGGAGTGGGCGGGGTTGGTGGCCGTTGCGAAGGGCGGACGGTATTGGTGGAGCAGTTTGGTTGATTATTATAAAAATAAATAGCAGAGTAACGCCGGGAAATCAGCTATTATTTAAAAAATAAAAGAGTTGAAAAATATATTTCCTCGGTTTTTCTGTTCACATTTTTCCTGGTATAAAAGTTGCAGCCGTGGCTAAAATTATTCGCTCTAGAAGAGCGGTCGTTAAGTAGGTCTCACATTAATGTGATTTTTTTCACAGCAAACACGAACTAGAATTTTTTATCTTTATCTCCACAAATGAAACTGACGTTTCTGTTCCTATAAATATCATACGATCGCCAGTAAAGCAGTGTACTCCGTAGTTCGACATGAAAACGTAACGACTCACTTGGTGCGTTGGATTTTGTGGGAGATCTAAAGCGCGATGTGCCGGAAGCAAATCCTTCCCGAGAGCTTCAGTATCGGTTCGCCTGCGCGGTACCGCGCCGCGCCGCGCTTTTTAAGAGCGTCTCCCACGCCTCTAGCGCGTTGCAGCGGCGCGGACGCGAACTTCCGCGCCCATCCCGCGTCCGCAGCGCTTGCCCCACAATCGACCTGAGACAGATCATTAGCCAAACGCGCGGGCCGCCGTAAAATCGGCGTAAAATGGCGTCACGGAAGCTCCCTCCGTTTCCTTCGCTGCACTTGCTTCGCCTGTACCTCTGCCAGGCACTTGTTTGCCTCCGTCGGTTAACTCGTTTATGCTCTCTTTCCTTTGGCGTTGTATCTGCTGTTGTTCGTTCTTCTCCAGTTTGTGTCTCTTGCCTGAAATGTCGTGTATATTTTTGTGTTGCGCGTACTCATTGTTTTAGATCTATTTTATACTTTCGTATTTTGCTACCATCCTCTCCCCTTTTGCATTCTCTTCACAATGTACCTCTCTCTTTTCCGCTAATCAATATTTCTTTCGCCTGGGGTCGTATCTGATGTTCCTTCGCGCTTCTTTGTCATAGTGTGCCTCCTTAAATTATTTTACTTTGTGGGTTGTGCTCTGTTACATTACAGGCAAAGTTGCCTCAGGGCATCAACTGATGTGACTGCAGTGCCTCTGACTGGAAAGCTTTAGAATTCGAGTCTCAACGGTGGTAGGATTTTCAACATTAGCTACGTATCGAATTCAACCACTGCCTGGAGGCGAATTCTACCGTCCGGCTTCTCCGATCGGTGGTTGTCGGTGCCTTCTCCGATCAACACCAACCGAATGCCGGAGCAAAACTCTAACAAAAGCCCTGGAGACTGTCCGCGATCCTTCCTTCTTGTCCTAACCTCATCCCTTACACACACGCTCACATGCATTACACTACTACACCTGTAGGGAGACCAGTCGGGAGCTTAGAGCATGTCCCGGCTGGGGCGGTGCCAAGCAGGTCGGAGACACCTGGTTGGGAAAACTCCCGCAAGCCGACGTAGGGCGGCGCCAGATATCGCCAGCCTGCAGGGGGAAATCGCCACCACCTCCAGCGATAAAACGAGTGTTAATGACTTCAGCAGTTGCGGGACGAATGAATTTAGCAGTGGACATGCCCGGAATCACTAATCAATAAATCAAATCCCTGTAATTTCTGCCTGGAAGTGAAATCTTCAGGATATGACTATTATGTTTACTTCTAGAACTCCTATTTAAATGTTCGTATTTTCTCCTCGAATTCGATCGTTTCCTGGCCATTTGCCTCTTGTCGCAGCGCCCTCTAGCCGCTTGCCTCTACGCGGCGTTCAGAGTGCGGCGTTCAAAACCGGAAAGCGACGGGCGCAGGAAGTGACTGGGAGTCGGGCCTTGCCCATCGGACGCGGTAGTTACATCCCGATGCATGTTTTTCGAAAGCATATCGCTACTTTATGGGTCACGGTGGCATTATTACCCGCTCGCCCGTAGAATGGCGAGCATCAACCGGGTGCGTCCGCAGAACGGAAAGTTCGTTGCAGCATGAAACGGCTCGGGCCCGGCATAATCCCAGAGTTGATGGACAGTGCGCCAGCTAATAGCCCACACTCGCTTTTCCGCCTGTTTTCCATTATGGTTTGGAGGACCTGATTTCATTGTATTTTATGAGTGTTGTCGCGTTGTTTTTCAAATTCGGGAAATCGTTTGTGTTTTCACACGGGTACAATGCGCTCTGTTTTATTGTTTGCGCATTGCTTGCATATTGTGCGGGATGGGAATTTACCGATTTTGTGAGCAATAAACGTTTGAATTCTTTGGATTTTAATTCAGTGCCTTGCCTCTAAAAATGTTATATTTATGAGTTTTCTAGATTAGCAATTAACTAACCACAATATGTGGTGTTCTTTTAATACTTCAGCGATCTGTTTTTCACTAAATACACTGTGAATTATTATATCCAAGAGGACTAAACAAATTATACTCTTTAGTGTTATAAAACCACTACTATACAATTCGTTGAACCTTCACCTTTTTTAAAACAAAGAATCATGTAAATTGTCTCACGTCCCTCTTAACAACTTTCAATTTGCAGATTTATCTTTACTATCTATTTACAATCCCCCCCTCCCCCATGGACATATAAATTACTCAACAATGCTTTTTCACAGCAGTAAACTTGTATTTCGTTCAAAAGGATAACATATTATTATTATTATTATTATTATTATTATTATTATTATTATTATTATTATTATTATTATTATTGACGTATCGGCCATTTCTGCTTTCTGCCACGCTACACGATTAACGTGTGTAACTTTTAGGATCAGCTTTTCACCCATAACCTTCAATACGACAAGATTGTTACTCCTTGAAGTGTGAATTATGAGGTGAAAGAATAATGATGATGATGAGGGGTGAGAAGACAATCACAAATACGACCATGCCTATGCAGGACTCGAACCTGCAACCTCGTCAGCGCAGACGACGGCTGCCGCAACCGTTTGCGTCACGAGACCGGTTTATTATTATTATTATTATTATTATTATTATTATTATTATTATTGTTGTTGTTGTTGTTGTTGTTGTTGTTGTTACGTGGGATAGTGTGTAACGTTAGTGCCACACTAGAGCAAGAAGAAATGGCGGAGGCGCGGTGAGCAAAGGTCGAGGGTCACAAAGAAGGTTCTGTGACCGGTGGCAAAGAGCCCTGAAGCAGTGGCATCCGTGCCGAGGGTGCTAATTACACGCGGCCACGGCAGGTAGCGCTCGGAAAGCGACACGGTGTAGAGTTGCAACCCGGGGCTCATGCATGACAATGCGCCCTGCTTGTGCGTTCTTCTGCATCGCCAGGCTTCGACCGTCTGGCACCTAGTGCAAGATCGCTGCGCCGTCGTTGCTCACCGTGTTGCGGCATTGAATACGTTCTTTTGTGTCTCATCCTACAAAGCTATGAAAATATTTTATGTAAAGTGGTTGTTTTATTACGCTTACTCCACTTTTTTATGCCGCAATAAAACTAAGGAAACTGTTGTTTTTCAACTCGAATGAGCATTTCACTAACTTTGTTCATTGCCATTATTGTTCCTCCCAACATCTTCCCACTTTTTACCAACTCATACGAACAATTTCTTCCTACTTTTGATGTATCATTGTCGGTGTTTCAATGCGACAAAAAACAACTAATTTTATTTTGTTGTTTTTATTATGTTGCTCGAGAAGGACCTAATGGTGCGCAACGGGTGCAATGGTGCGTGTACTCGTATATTGGTGCAAGTGAACTGCAATAAAGTGCGGAAGAACCATTGGTACAAGCTCGCGTTGACATGTGGCAGAAGTCTAATGAATTGGTATTTATTTTAATTTTAATTTTGTTGTTGTTTATTTGTATTTATATTGTATTTCCAAAGAGCAGTACTTATCAATTTAAGGCTCTCAAATATTCGGAAAAGACGTTATCTTTACATTACAAAATATTTCAGACACGCTAGAACGCTTTATTATGTATTTCACCAAAAATTGCCCTTACATTACATAGTCATTAATTTATATTTTTGTGATCTTCATTGATAAAAATTCATTATTTTAAAAATTGATGGAAATATCCATGTTGTCTGTGCAGAAAGATATTGCAACTACTTAATACTTCATTGCATTGCAATGTACTTGCTTACCAGTTTCTAGGGTTGACCTATTTGAACATATGCAAGTCCAAAGACATTCTTATGTCAGAATTATTCATTAGACTTCTGCCATATATCAAGCGAGATCGTATGAACGGTCTCCCACTCTTTAACGCAGTTCGCTTCCACCAATATACCCGTCCACGCACCATTGCAACCAGTAGCGCACCAGTAGGTTGTCTTCTAGCAACAGTGTATCGAATTGCATCAGTACTTCCTGCCTCATACAAATGCAGTCAGTCGCACTTGCAAGGTTCCATAGTCTTTCACACATTCTATTAAGCACCAAGCCATGCTTGAATTTGCCTCTCGTTCCTCTGATGTCTTGATTGAATAGTGAGATGCATAATTTACTCCTCTAATTAACTGTTAATAAACGCTACAAACTTTTCTAATTCAGGAATCAATATTCCTCTTTCAAAATTGCATTAGCATATGCTTTCAGCCCGTTCTCTTTGGCAAGTACTTTTGGCTATCATCTCTTCTGAGAACTACTAGATAACATTCCTCTTCTTTAGCATATTTTACCCAATTCCATTCTGCTCAGATGGGTTGGTTATTTTATATTAGAGCATTGTTTCAGAACTTGGTTACGATAAAAATATTTTTGTAAGACAATAAAACAAAAGTAGGCTGAGCTTTTTACGACTACGACAATTCGTCTCAATGGTTTTAATGATTACTCTGTCGAATTTATAATCATATAAATACTTATCATAAAATCATAATCACCATTTCAAATAAACGTATTATATAATTTCATCATGACTGGAACTTATTACAAAAAAGTATTGTGTAAATGCCGTTGCTGTCGGCCTTAAATCTTATCACCAAATTGTAAGAAATGTAAGTAGCCCAGAACCCTTATAATGTTTGTTCTGATACCGTAACCAACGGCCCCCACCTCCGCCACCTCCTCCTGACGGCCTCCCCGCCGTCGCCACAGCACAGACCCAAATGACTTTAATCACGACGCTTTAATTAAAAGAGAAATCTCGCCTCCTGTTGCGCCCGTTGGTCGCCTCGCCGACGCCGCGCCGCGCCGCGTCGCGCCGGGTCCGGCAAGGGCTTGTCTTTACTGCGCTCCCCTCGTTCCCACCGCCCCGATTGCACCTCCGTCACTCGCAATGCCTACGTATTCGCTGTCCTTCAAGACACTCCTGACCTCACCGGCGCTATCGTCTTTCCACCTCTCTCTTGTTCACTGTCGCATAATTTATTCCTTTTGCATCAAATATTAATAACTGTACTAACTTTCCTGAATCAAGAAATAATATTCTACTGGCGAAAATTCATATTCATTTGTTAATGCCTTCATCCCGTTCTCGTTGACGAGTACTTTTAGCTACCATCCCTTACTGAGAACTACTAGATGTTTCCTCTTCTTTAGCATATTTTGCCCAACTCTTTTCTGCTCAGGATGGTTATTTTATATTGATTGATTGATTGTTTCGTGTTTCCGGGCGCGTCAACTGCTTCGGTCATTAGTTCCGTTAGTTTAGTGCATGTTCTTTTCTCGGGAGATGGCGGTGATCTTCCCCTGCTGGATGGTGAGATCCGGCACCGACCTACCGTCGGCTAGTGAGGTTTCCCCCTAACCAGGACTCTCCCACCAGCGGGGCACCGCCCCAGCCGGGACAAGCTCTAAGCTACCGACCGGTCTCCCGGAATATGTGGTAGTGTAGTACATGTTAGTGTAAGTGTGTGTGTGTAAGGGGAGAGGATAGGACAAGAAAGAGGAAGGACAGATCGCGCGCGGTCCGTGTCCCGTTTGTTAGGGTACTGCTCCGGCATTCGCCTGGTGTTGATCGGAGAAACCACGGAAAACTACCGATCAGAGCAGCCGGCCGCTAGAATTCTCCTCCAGATTATTTTATATTCATACCAATTGTAATCATTGTGCAAATTATCATAATCTGAGTCTTTGACATCGTTCTCAATGGTAAAATAGTCCTTTCCGCCATCTCAGGCAACCGCCTCGGTTACCCATTGTATTTGTACAGAATTAACATTTTCACTGCTCCCACGAATCTACCTGACGCGTCCTATGTCCTCACTACTACCAACCAGTCGGGAGACTCGTAGACCAACGTCTTTCCAGCCACCGCCGCATTTTCCGCAGCCATCATTGTTGCTAGGGCGAGATCTTTTTATCAAGATCTCGTGGTTGTTTCTGAAGCGCCACTGCGCTCAAACATCCCTTGGGACAAAAGAACAATCGCGAGCGTCTGTATAAAAAGCTTTAAAACATTCCTACACCGGCGAAATAGCAACTCGGGAAAAACATCTAAAAAGAGTTTTTCCATTAACTAATCTCGCGTACTCATGCATATTTTTATCGTCTTTGCGAACAGAGACAAGAAAAATATGACTTTCCATTTTCTTTAAATTTGCCATTACTGGGTTTAACGTACAGTTTGTTATTCGCTTGTATAAATGATTCCCTCCGCAACAGAGGTGCTGTCAATTTTCGCCCAAACATCTGCAAAATATTTGGGCAAGCATAAGAACGCATTTCGCGTTGACATAGCTTTTTAA